>ML795092.1:172290-191972 GCA_009831015.1 Picea engelmannii
GGTTTGTTGTAGGTTGTATCCCTTCATTTGCTAGATATTAATAAAGGAAGGACCTAGAAATTTCTCTGGTGGACGTAGCCCACACTGGGTGAACCACGTAAATCTGTGTCTCTATTGTATTGTGTATCTTTTGTGTTTTGTTTCCGCATTTATTTTTATTTCATTGCTCCACGGTCCTGTTTTTTTCTAACACATTGTAAATACCATTTTACTTTTTATTGTCATGAGTGGGTGACTCATATCAGAAGTTGAATCCCGAATAGAAATCCCTAAGCTCTTGATCATTTGTCATTGGGTTCACAACTACAATAAAACAAATCATATGCATAAATTACTGGAGAAAATATTTCAAGGAAACTGATCACTAGTTCTTAGCACCTTGCAGGGAGAGTACCATTCCCAAGTGGAGCCATTGTTAGAGTCTTATATTCCATAGTATCATATGGTGATTGAATATTTCTCCTTAAGTGATCTTATGTTGTAAATAATATTTTATTTTGCAAATGATTTCTAAAGGAAAAGAAAAAGATAAAAAAAATAATAATAATAAAATCAAAAGAGGGTACAAAAGAAAAGAAAAATAAAAGAAAATAAAAAGAGAAAAACAAGAAAACCCCATCAAAAGAAAAATAAGTTTGAATCATACATTCTAATCATGATCAAACATTTTAAATTTCTTGTTGTTAGGTTAGAGAATAAATTTGGCCAAACTGTCTAATCTTGGCCAAAGGAGTTAGGTAGAGAAATAAATTAATCCAACAGTGTAAGTTGGATTAATGAGTTAGATTCATAGGTTAGAAGATAGGTTAGGTGAATTTTCCTTTCAAAGAAAATTGAAAAGGGTTTGCACATTAAAATGCACCCTAAAGTGTTGAAAATAGCTTAGTATAGCATAGAAAAATAAATTATAATGCAAAGTTTTCAAAAAAGCTAACTTTGGCTTTGTGACATGTGTATTTTTATCCAAAATGTGGAAGTTGAAAATAAATTTTTATTGTAGCGCATAATCGTCATGCTAATCTCCCTCGGCGGCACCATCCCATACCCAATCAACAGCCCTCAATCATTTTCTACCCCATATTTTATGTCCATATTTTCTACAGAAGAAAA
Organism: Picea engelmannii; assembly: GCA_009831015.1. Taxonomy (NCBI): domain Eukaryota; kingdom Viridiplantae; phylum Streptophyta; class Pinopsida; order Pinales; family Pinaceae; genus Picea; species Picea engelmannii. The sequence goes on from ML795092.1 coordinate 173,401, forward strand.
GGTTACAGTGAAGTTCAATTTCAGTTAATTCCTGGATGATAGCATTCGTGAGAAATTCCTTAAGTTTCCAACTAAGGGAATGTTCAAATACTTGTCAATGTTGGTTTATATGTTCTTATTTTATCAAGAAGATATATTTCCTTTTTCACTTTAGAAGTTAAATGAGAAAGGAGGCACACAGTCAGTCATATTCTAGACCTCATTGGTGTGGAAGAACTCAATAGAGTAGAGTTTCAAGGATTTCATTGACCAATTCATCCACCCAGCCACTTGTTTGTTGAACAACACCACGGAACCTAGGATTAGTGAAGAAATTCAGAAGGTTATGCACCTATATGATCAAGCCAAGATAGGTGACTGGTAGTTATACCAGAACTATACAGAGATTAGGGTGTATTGTAACATACCCAACCACCCACAGGTCGAGGTACACTACCTTCAAGCCCACCCTTGGACTTTGTACTCTTACTGATGCCTTCTTTCATTAATAACAACGCATAAGATACAATATTTAGCGACATGCACAACAATATCCAACAAGCATGCATAATCTAAGATTTAGTTAAACAATAATTAACATACACTGTGGAATACATTCATACACAGATAATAATATCACAACAGAGAGAACTTATATTTATAAAAAGGTGACACCAATTGGTTGCAGACCAAGGATGTTCCACCCAATCGTAGACACCACTGCTCCAAATCTCAATAACGGTGTCACCCCCAAGCCAGGGCTATGAATCCACAAGGACAGTTCCAGAGTGTACTTGGTTTTCCAAACCAATCATCTCTCAAGATCTCATAGGTTTCCCAGCACCCACAACAATCCAAGTACCCATCTCTCTTCTACCCAGCCTGTACCACCCAAAGATAATGGACCTCCACCCTTCTCTTCCACGCAGTCCCTCGGGAAGTAATTCTCTTTATTTTCTAAGGCCTCCAACACAGCTAGTCCAGAATCTCAATTGTGGAACTATCAGGACTCGTAGTTGTGAGAAAAACAAGGCACAAGCCAACACATCTCAGACATGCAGGCCCCAAGTCACGGCTGGATTGCACCAGAGACCATTACAACCAACTATCTTGTGGATAATTCTCAACATATCCTTTCCCTTTTCCAAGCCAAGACGCAGGTGAGGATGGATCAATTAATGGGTAAGTGGGTGCATGAAATTTTGTGAGGGAAATGAATGAACTTACAGGAAAATCAGTGAACAAGCCATCAGTTGAACCCCCCCATTAGACCAGAGGTGGGTTTAAGTAACTTTGTGGTGAAGCAAGAACCTCTTGGCCTTCCCTAAGAAGCTCATCTAATCGATCCCCTCCCTTAGGAAAAAATGGTAATTAACATAGGAATAAACACTTAGCCCCTCAAGCCCCCTCTCTTGTGGAATCATAGCCCCCTATAACTCTAGTCCTTGTCCATCTAGCAACCAGTGATGTATTTATTATTAATAATGATCAAAACATTACATGTCTTGGGCATATTGGCCCTTTAATAATTGTTTGGACACTCAGGCCTCTCAGCATTGTAACAATACATTATTTAAAATGGGGGTTCAAAATCTAGGGTGTTACATCCCCTCCCCTTTATTTTTTCACTATCCTTAGTGCATATACAAAATAGAGATCAAGATCTCAAATTTATTCAAAAACCTGCGGGTACTCTGCCCGCATGGCATATTCATGCTCCCAGGTAGCATATTCAGGACCGTAGCAGGTCCACTGAAATTTTACCATCTCTATAAATCGACTTTTATATCCAATACGCGCACTGGCTGAACCTGAAAATCTCCCTCCATCTCTACCTGAATCAGATGCCAATCAATAACATGGTTTGGGTCATGTACATATTTCTTTAGTAAAGATACGTGAAATAAATTATGCACATTCATGGAAGCGGGCAATGCAATCATGTATGCAACTGGCCCTATTCTGTCTAATATTTCAAATGGACCATAGAATTTGGCTGCCAGCTTTGTACAACTACCCAATTTCAAAGAGCTTTTCTTGGGCTTCACTTTCAAAAGTACATGCTCCCCTACTTTAAATTCTCTAGTTATCCTATTCTTGTCTGCATAAACTTTTTGTCTATCCTGAGATGCCTTTAAATTATGCTTGATCTTGACCACCTGGTCTTCTATGTCCTTGAGCAACTCCGGCCCAAGTACCACTCTATCTGTTGGGTTGTGCCATCCTACTGGAGTATCACATTTCCTACCATACAAGGCTTCAAATGGGATCATTCTTAATGAAGCTTGATACCCATTATTATATGCAAACTCAACCAACTGTAAGTAATCTTCCCACTTAGATGGCATATCCATCACGTACACTCTCAGCATATCTTCAATTATTCGATTGAATCTCTGTTTTCCCAACTGTTTGGGGATGATATGTTGTGCTAAAGTTTATATTTGTGCCAAATCCTTTAAATAATCCCCTCTAGAAATTGGACTTAAACTTTGTATCTCTATCTGAGACAATTGTCCTAGGTATCCCATGCAACCTAGCAATTTCCTTCATAAAACTTTTTGCAATATTAGCCATTGTATGCGTTGTCTTCACATGCACAAAATGAGAAGCCTTCATTAATTTGTCAACCACCCCCATGATTGAATCATGTTGCTTATTCCTTCTGGGTAATCTGGTGATAAAATCCATGGTGATCCTTCCCATTTGTTCTCTAGGATTGGCAATGGTTGTAGCAAACCCATTGGGTTCCTATGCTCAGCCTTCACCTTCTGACATTCCATACATCAAGCGATGTAATTAGCAACATCCTTATTCATTCTTGGCCAAAAGAACTGGCTTCTTACTGCTGTAATTGTTTTATGGTAACCGGGATGTCCAACATAAGGAACATCATGCATTTCATTCAATACCAAATTCCTCAATTCTCCAGAACTAGGAACATAGATTATATTTTTATGCATGAGTAATATGTCTTCCTTTATCTCATACTCCTTTATTTTTTGTTGTACATCTCCTTGCTATAAGTTTTCCTTTACCTGTAGGTAATGCTGGTCTATAACAAGACCGTCTAAAATTCCTCTCTTCAATTCTGACTAATGCATACTAATAGTAGTAGCATGCATGAGATGCACTCTTCTACTAAGTGCATTGACAACTTTATTCTCCTTTCCTTTGATATTCTTAATATCGAAATCATATTCACTTAAAAATTCTAGCCATCGTGTTTGTCTGGCATTCAAGGTCGGTTGTTTAAAAAGATACTTCAGGCCAATGTGGTTTTTCCTTAATTCGAATTTATTCCCCATGAGATAATGCCTCCACATCCTCAAGGCATGAACAATGGCATCAAGTTCCAAGTCATGCATGGCATAGTTCCTCTCATGTTTTTTAAGCTTTATGGACTCATATCCAATGACATGTCCATTTTGCGTGAGGAATCCCCCAAGTCCTTCCTTACATGCATCTGTACATACCACAAAAATTTCATTTGGGTTAGGAATGTTTAACACATGTGCACTAGTAAGTAATTCCTTCAATAGATTAAAATTATTTTCACACTTGAGTGTCCTTTCAAATTTAGTTCCCTTCTTTTGCAAAGAAATGATGGGATGAGCAATCTTAAAGAACCCTACTATGAACCTTCTTTAGTAGCCATCTAATCCCATAAAATATCTGACATCTGACACATTACTGGGTGTTGCCCATCCTCTAATGGCTTCGATCTTCTCTAGATCTATTGTTATGCCCTGCTTTGAAATAATGTGTCCCAAGTAATGGATCTGTTTTTGATAAAAAGAAAACTTACTCAACTTGGCATACAAATGATGTTCTCTTAGTACTTGCAACTCCAGTCTTAAGTGATTTTCATGATCCTCTTCAAACTTAGAATAGATAAGTATGTATTCCAGGAATACTATGACAAACTTATAAAAATAATTTTTGAAAATGGCATTCATTAAGTGTTATCACTCCAAGAAACTCCTTAGGGTTGTAGGCTAAGGATGCTTGGTAACTTAGAAATAATGGTTTTTATGTATTTGGGACAATGGGGTCTTTAATGATTTATGTAAGAAACAACTCATCACACATCTAAAGATACAGTGCTTTCAGGGAACAATAATCAAATCAAATAATTGAAAGAGAGGATGGAGAATACTATTCTTGATTGCCAATACAAGTGATTGTAGGGMTTGATACAAGACAGAGAGAAATCCTTTAATTTCAAGCCTATGAGCTCAATAAAGAGATAACAGTYTTTATGAACTAAAATAAACTGAAACAAAGTACAGGAAATGAAAGATGAACAATTCTGATATTGTAAACRAAAGGAAACTRAAMTTTATTTCTGCAAAAAGAGTCTTTACAGTGGCATAAGATATCYCCCAGTTTGAACCCTTATCTCATATCAAAAATAGGCATTTATAGCCTCTTACAATCTGTTTTACAGATCCTAAAAACATGGATCTGTATTTAATAAAAGCAATTCAAATCTAACTAAACAACTTTGAAGATAAAGACTTAACAACTAAACTTAGCACTCGAATTGTCTTCAATCTCAAACATTCACCATCTGCATCCTTCAGCTCCTGGAATCTTTGATTTGATGCAATGTGGMAAAACACCTGTCTTGACAGTTGGATTTCTCCAACGTTCATGGTCGATATTTGAGGAAGTTTGTTTTACATGTGGTTTCCAAAATTCCCTCAAATCTTTGATGTTGAATCCTTTGCAAGCAATTTTCATTCCCTCGATACTCTATAACTCCTTCAAAACCTGTGAGAAATGACATGTTCTGTCCCTGGCTTCAAAAAATGCTTTTCCATCTTTCAACAACTAACTCGTTTAATATTTCGTTGGTTAGCTGGTGAAAGTGTTTCCTTTCACCAGCTAACGGGTCATAAAATATCGCTTTGCGCTGGTGAAAGCTCTGACTGCACCCAAAACGAGTTTTCACCTACAAAATTTTGATTCCATCAAAACTCAGTGTGTCTCTGATTTCTCACCTTGCATATTAACAGCGACTTGAGCAAGTACCTTCAAATCTGGATGGGATTTTTGCTTTAGTTTTTGTTTCAATCTTATTATCTGTCTTTTAAGGCATTTGGCAAGCCACCATAGGCTATTGTACTCTTTGGTGAGTTTATGTTTTCTTTTATTCTCTTTAACACTTTCCCGAGCCAATCTCTCAAACGCAGCATTGGTTTTGGCGAAGTTATCAGACAACTTCTTATACCTTTCTTTGATCACCCGTTCCAAAACCTGTTGCTGAGCAATTACCTCTTTCAGATGCTTGATTTTCTAAGATTTCTTTGACTTGGAGCTTTTTGATGTTTCTCCTTCCTCTGTATGAGTGAAAGTCTCATAGTTTTGTGCAAACTCAGTTGACTGCTCAGGACTCTTGGTGACAGGGCACTGATCTTGTTGCTCCGATTATGAGTCTGTATAGGGAAAATTTAATATATTGGTTCTCTTCTCTGTAGATTGTTCTGTGGGATGTTCTATAGTGGTTTCAAATCTTAACCTTTTCTTTGACCTGTGGGACTTCACTACAGAGATTCTATCTTCTGGAGGTCCTGGCAGGGTCCTCCTCTTCCTCGAACTACTTTGAGGAGTCAGTTGTTTCTTTGATCCTTTCCCCTGTTCATTTACAGGCTGAGTCTGTGTTTCAAAACCCTCCCAGAATAGAAAATGATGCCAGCTCCTTCCCTGCTATTTTAATTCTTCCAGAATGATCAATTTAATGAGGCCAAAGTGGCACAGAGTATTCTTCATGCTTAGGGGTTGAGCCCTAATTTTCTTGCAAACCTTAGTTAAACTCTTATGTAAGAAAAAAGGAAAATTGAGGAGAGTCTTGCCTGTGAAATGATCCAGGAGCTTAAAATGATACATCATAAGTTTGTCATACCTGCCCTCTGAGGTAATGTAAAGTTGGATGCCCTTAAAAATCTCCTGCCACTCCTCTTCTAGATAGGAAACAGGCATGCCTTTCTTCCATGCGTTGTGCTTGAACTCTTCTTTTAAATAAGCTCTGAAATTCAAGTTTTTGGTGGCAGTGGTTTTGAACCAACTCTGGCCTGTCCATGGTAGGTTGGTCGCTGCAGCAATGGCAGCTTCATCTACTAAGATCTCCAAGGACCCAACACGAGCCTTACTCCCATCGAAAGTTTTGGCAAAAGATTCTGCTGTCGACTGGTGGCAACCATTTTGCAACCTCTCAATGAATTCAATACACCCTGCGTTTGAAAAAAAATTCTGGACTTCGGGATGTGTCTGTAAAAAAGATAGGTTGTCCAACTCTTTTCTGAGTAGAGCACCACTACGTCTCCTCGCCATTCTGAAGCTTAAAAACCCCAACAACCTTGTATATCAACCCCTGCAACTGTTGTTCGAGCCGAAGTTTTGCGCTGTTGAAAGCACTCGGGAGTCGGCTCTGTTTTCTAACATTTGAAACTTTAACAAACCTTCGTGAACAATGTATGATATGGGAGAAATGATCTGATTTGATGTTGTCAGACCGGCAGTACAACCTCTGTACCTGAGTTGTTGAATTCGAAATTAACATTCCCGGCGCCATGAGTGTGCAACATGCATCACTGAACCAGATCTGCATCGTAATCCTATTTTGATGTGCATAACTGAGTTCCATCATTACCCACTTTCATCAGCGCATGATTTGGATTTGCATGACGTGGGATGATCGTATCATCATTAGATTTTAGAAACGTGGATAACACACACGTGATTCCCACTTTCTCCAGCCAACGGCCCGTGGAAAACGCCCCTTAGTTGTTGATACTTACCGCTTTCACCAGCGCATGATCTTGTGGAAAACCTCCTTTAGTTGTTGAAAGTCTTCACTTACATCAGCGCACGATCCCATAAGAACTGCTCCGTAGCTGTGGAAAGTCTTCACTTTCACCAGCGCACAAACCGCGACAATGCTTCTTTGGATATTTTGAAATTCAACACTTTCAGCAATGCACAGACCTATGAGAGATGCTCCTTTGTTGTTGAAAGTAGCCACTTTCACCAGCTAACACTCATCTTTTGGACACACGTTAGCTGTTGAAAGCAAGTTATGAAAATTTTGAAAAGAAGACTTTTGTGGGTCATCTTATTCCTAAAACAAAATCAAAACCTAAACCTTACAGCTAGAAAAACTCAAAAATAATTTGAGAAAACTACCAATAGCCATGCTATCCACCACAAAATGTGACCAAAGGGACGGGTTCATTTTGGGAGCTAACATTAAGCACATGAATACAGTTGGTTCATTGGTCAGTCCAAATGGCACCACTACAAATTCATAATGGCCATACCTAGTCCTAAAGGTTGTCTTATGAATGTCTTCCTCCTTGATTCTTACCTTAGCTAATTAAAGAGGTCATCAATTCAGGGTAGAGGATACTTGTTATTTATAGTGTACTTGTTCAGTTGTCAGAATTCAATACACAGCCTCAAGGTTCCATCCTTCTTTTTGACAAAAATTACTGGTGCTCCCCAAGGTGAAACACTTGGACGTATGTACCCTTTCTTCAACAATTCCTCCAACTACATTTGTAATTCTTTTAACTCTGGTGTGATCATTATGTAAGGTGTTTTTTACACTGGGGCATCTCTTGGCACTAAATCAATTGAGAAATCTATCTCCCTTCTTGGTGGCAATCCAGGTATTTCTTGGAATACATCTTCAAATTCCTGTAGTACCGAGAAATATTTGAGGCTTGGCCCTTTTGTATTATCTGTCTCTTCCACATGAACTACATACAATTGACATCCTTTCCTAAAACATATTTTTAGTTGTAAGGATGAAATCTCCCTTATAGAGATGGGTCTTGGGACTCCTTTCATAGTGCTCTGTTTTCCATTTCCATCAAGACATGTAAATATCTTGTTATGAAATTCTAGGATAGCATGATGCTTGTCCAACCAATCCATTCCAATAAGAATATCATAAGACTCCAATGGTATGATATTTAGATCCATACTAGTATTCACACCATTAAGACTTATGGAACAACTTCTGACCATATCATGGATTCTTCTTTTGGTTCCARTGGCTAACTGAACCAAACTTGCTTTTCCAAGTTTACTTTTCTCCAAATGTAATCTATCCACTATMTTAGGATCAATGTAACAATRAATTGTTCTTGAATCAACCAAAATAGMAASAAGATGATTTATGATCTTACCTTCCACCTTGATCATATTGGATTGGTACTCTGTTTGTCGATCATTTAAAGTTGCATAGATTCTTCCCATATCTTCGAYTRTTGTAGCTTCTTGGATTTTGTGCACAATCTTCACTCTGTCCTTTCTATGTGGTAAATCCTTGTACAGGTGATCTTCCTTGCATMTCCAACATTGGATTGCTAGTCTTCCCCTTTTTCGAAACGAATCTTCCTTGTTGAAATCTCCCTTAGCATATTGATCTTGAAGATTTCTATTAGGCTCATTCCTATTGAAGGGAGGTTTGAATCCTTTCCTCCTCTGATCAGACTTTGTATTTTTCCTGTAAATCCAAGATTTTTGCAGAGATTCTCATCCCTGGACTTGCTCATATAGGTATTTAGCCTTCCTGGTGGCTTCAGTCAAGGTCTTGGGCTCATCATACTTGATCTTTTCCTTATAAAAGGATAGCAGTCCACTTAGAAATCTCTATATTTTCACTTTCTCATCACCAATGAACCTGACATACTTTAATAATCCCAAGAACTTCTTCTCGTACTCTACCATAGTCATGCTTCCCAACCTGAGTTCAAAGAACTCCTGCATTTTCTTGTCATAGAAATTCTCTTAGAGGTACTCCTTCTGGAAGTACTTTTTGAATTGCCTCCAAGTGATCCTACTCTCATTAATGTGCTCCACTTGCTTCAGTTGGTCCGACCACATTGCAGTTTTCCTATGTAAATGGTAGGTGGAAATCCTGGCTTCCGGATTTGATGAATAGTTATGCAACTAAAAATATCTCTTGAGCCCAAGCAACCATGCTTCGGTGTCATCTTCCCTTTCTCTTTCACCCTCAAAGGAAGGTGGCTTGAGCTTCCTCAGCTCTCCTTGCAAGTTATCTACCTCTTGTTTCCTTCTTTGGTGTCTGATAGAAGACACCTCTCGACTTCTTACAGGATCATCCGATGCATAAAAAATTCTTTTTGAGTAAGGAGGTGAATGGTGTCCATGAGCCCTGCTAGCACTTCTGGAATAAACATCTCTTCCACGATCATCCCTTCCTTCATGGCACATGCCTTCTTCCTCTTGTCTTGATTTTGATCCCTTCTTCATTTGTCTCTGTGATTGATTTAATCTCTGCAACACTCAAGCATTTATCTGACTTTTATCTCTCATCAGTCTCTCGATGTCTGCCTTCTAGCTCTGCACTTCCATCTTCGGGATTCTTACCATTTTTATTAACGTTTCCTGCTCTCCTTTTCCTTTGCGTCCATTGGACTCTGTCTCTAAATTACGAACTCTAGTATCATGGCCTTCGGCCTCCTTATCATGACTAGAGGCTCCCTTGCCTTTTTCCATTTCCTCAATACGCATCCTGATTTGATGTATTTAAACCCCTTAATTCTGCAAAATGTGCAAGCGACCATTTTGTTAGAATTATGCATATGATAAATAAAATTGCCAAACCATGCTACATGTCTCTTTCTTCTTTTTTTCATGGAGATCATATCCCCATTCTCTGAAAATAATAGTGTCATGTTATCCTTGGCTGACACAGAATTTCATCCTATGCAGGTGCTTCCTTCAAACCACCTTCCCAAGTGACCATGACTAGAAACCACAGCTACATCCTTCCTTATCACTTTTCTGTCTCGAAGACAACCAATTCGTCCCTTAGCCCTCCTTCCCTCAGCAATCAATATGTATATGTCCATGGCCATGACTCTGCGCTTAGCTGAAAAAGCACTTGTCCAGAGCTTCGAGACTTCGGGACTTTCATCTAGGACCGGATCAACGGTCCTCGTCCTCTTTCACGATCAACGATGGAGATCCACTTCGGGACTCCTCTCTTCGGGAGTCTCAACTTTACTCACTTGCCTCCTCCTAGAACTCTTTTACTCGGAGTTCATGATCTGTCGACGGGTGTCCACCCACAGATCAATGACTGTGAATTGCTTCGGCTCTTCGGTCTTCAAAAGTTTCAAAAATTTCCTCCTACACTTTCTCACGGAGTACTTTCACCTAAATTCGACGATCCTTCAACGTGTGTCTTCTGGAAATCAATGGTCGATATGTACTCCGGCCTTCAGGCCTTTGGGAATTTTTGACCCAACGCAACCTGTCACATATTTCCCCACTGGAATGCTCAGTCTCTGGACTGCACGATCTGTCGCCACATAGCGATACTGGAAGTGGGCATGTGGTCCAATCAGGTGGGTGACACATGTCACATCCTATATGACATTTCAATCATCTGCATTCTCAAAACTTACTGACATGTGGCACACATCCCATGTGTCCATGTCATCCCTGGTGATGTCTGCATGACATGCCAATTTGGAAATTTCGGGGTCCACATCACCGCCTGGTGACATCATTGTGCCCCACACCTTAGACTCTTCAGGCTTTGGGACTTCAAAAGTTTCCACACTAGCACACTTCCAATTCTCTCGAACTCCGATTTCCTGAATCGACCAAACTACTTCCATATGTCTCCCTTATTGGACGACCCATATTAACCATGGACTTTGGGACTTCAGGACTTCAAAAGTTATCACTGCAAGGATCAATGCCTACAATTCCTTCGGGCCTTCAGACTTCGGAAAACTCAAACTTCAACTTTTTCCAAAATTTTTTATCCAAAGCTCGTGATCTACTGACACGTGTCTCCCATGGATCGACAACTACGATTTTTTTGGGTCTCCTGATATCGAAAATATCAAATTTAAACCTTCGTTTTTTCCCCGAAGTGAGCGGATTTTTGTCGCATGTCCTCCTGGATCAGATGACTGAGATTCACTTCAACTCTTCGAGATTTGGAAATATCAATTCTCAACTTCTCCTTGCTCGCCTTTTCCCAGAGTTCTTTCACTCAGAGAACATGATCGATTGACGCGTGTCCTCCTACAAATCGATGGTCCTCGGCTAATTCTGCTCTTCGGAGGTTTGTTGATCGAGTACTAACATGTCACATCACTGCATTCCTTTGAATTTATAGGGGCACACATCGTCAGTTTGGAGTAACTCGCTTTTCACCCCGCAATTCTCCTGATGCTAACACATAACCCCTTGGTGAAACCATGGTTTGGAATGCAAGACCGCCTTGGGAAATTATCTCCTATGCAACTTGGTTCCCCGCAATGCCTCATGCCTATTGATTTCACTCTCCAATGGGATCTGATGGTTGTGACCTTAGCCCTTGCTTCCTTTTCATCGGATGACCCTTGTTCACCTATCCTCCGATCCAATGATCTTGGATCTCTCATGATCCTACAATGGCGATCGCTCCCAAATTCGAAGAGGGACGGTCACGATCCTTCGAACCCCTTACGATGAGTCTCTGATGTTCTATCTCTTGCGTAGATTCTGCAACACCATTCCTCTTGAGATTTTCAACTTCGCGGTCAGAGTTCGATCTCGACCACGAGACTCTGACAAATAGACTCAGACCATACCATCTCGGTGTTTCAACCAGAAGCTTTGATACCAAACTGTAACATACCCAGCCACCCACCTTCAATTCCACCCTTGGACTTCATACTCTTACTGATACCTTCTTTCATTAATAAGAACGCATAAGATACAAGATTTAGCGACATGCACAGTAATATCCAACAAGCATGCATAATTTAATATTTAGTTAAACGATAATTAAAATACATAGAGGAATACATTCATACATATATAATAATATCACAACAAAGAGAACTTATCTTTATAAAAAGGTGACACCAGCTGGCTACAGACCAAGGATGTTGCACCCAACCATAGACACCACTGCTCCAAATCTCAACAGTAGTGTCACCCCCGAGCCAGGGCTATGAATCCACAAGGATGGTTCCAGAGTGTACTTGGGTTCCCAAACAAGTCATCTCTCAAGCTCTCACAAGTTTCCCAGCACCCACAACAATCCAAGTACCCATCTCTCTTTTACCCAACCTGTACAACCCCAAGAGAATGGACCTCCACCCTTCTCTTCCATGCAATTTGTCATGTAGTCCTTCTCCTTATTTTCCAGGGCCTCCAGCATAGCTGGTCCAGAATCTCCATCCTAGAACTCTCAGGACTCACAGTTGTGAGAAAAATAGGACACAGGCCAATGCATCTCAGACATGCAGGCCCTAGGTCACAGCTGGATTGCACCAACGACCATTACAGCCAACTATCTTGTGGCTAATTCTCAGCAATTCATTTCCCTTTTCCAAGCCAAGACGTAGGTGAGAATGGAACAATGAATGGGTAAGTGGGTGCATGAAATTGCATGAGGGAAATGAATGAATGTACAATAAAATCAGCGAACAAGACATCATTCGAACCCCCCCCATCAGATGAGAGGCAATTTTAAGTAACTTCGTGGGGAATCAAGAACCTCCTGGCCTTCCCCAAGAAGCTCACGTAATCAAACCCCTCCCTTAGGAAAAAAGTGTAATTAACATAGGAATAAACACTTAGCCCCTCAAGCACCCTCTCTTGTAGAATCATATCCCCCTATAACTCTAGTGCTTTCCCATCTAACAACCAGCAATGTATTTATTATTAATAATGATCAAAACATTACATTTCTTAGGCATATTGGCCCTTTAATAATTGTTTGGGCACTCAGGCCTCTCAACATTGTAACAATACATTATTTAAAATGGGGTTTCAAAATCTGGGGTGTTACATGTATGGATGTGAGTTTCCACCTGACAAATTTCCTAAATACCTCCCAATGAGGATTTTTTCATTGGAGTATATAAGGAAATGATAAATTCAGAAGAAATTCATTTTGTAGTAGCCAATAAGAAATCCCAATTCAGAATCAAAACTTGGATTGGGCCTTTGATTTTCAACAATAGAGCAATAGGTGAAGAAGCAGACAGCCTTTTGAAACTAATGAAGTTTCCTTTGAGCTTCACTTGATCATATGACCCATTTGGAATAATTTATGAAATCGGTACCAAACAAAAGAACACTCCCTATGTGCACACACAAAGGCTAGAAGTTGAAAGATATATGAACCAAGATGAATGGGAAGAAAACACATCGCAAGAACCAGAGGAGCAACCTATCTCTGTAACCACTTCATAGACTACTACACCTCAAAATCACACAGAGAAAAGATCAAGGAAGGAAATTTCCCCTTCAATCATAGAGGTATCAGCTGAATATTTTCAAGTATATAGAAAGAGGACCAAAACCAGTCATGCAGCAGGTTTGTTGAAGGAGGGAGAAATGCAATCCACAATAGTTTTGGAAGCACCACATTATTCAACCCAGTTAGACAGTTTGTTTGCAGGTTCTTCATCATTTCCAACCTCTCCAATAAATCCAAAAACAACTCTGACAACTGAATCAATTCATGGACAAAAAGAGTCAAATATTTTTGACAAATATAAGGAAATCAAGAAAAGGAATGAGCTTCTCAACATCAGCACTTACACTCAATTCTGGAAGCAGAACTCTACTATTGAACATAGAATACTGTCATTTTTTGACACAGAGAAGGGAAGAATGCAAATGGCATTCTTACAAGAACAAGTCCTCTACCCAAATACATCAATAGATTACAAGAAGACTTCTTTTGATTTTGATATAAAGGATGTCCACCCTGTGGACCAGATGGATATTCATAGACATACAAGAGAGATTATATTTTCTACTCTGACAAATACCGCAATGACTGCTTCCAAATTACAGGTATCCCTAAATAATATCCAGTCCCAATTAAAAATTGAGAAAATATCTTCTTTGACCAAGGATACTAATATAAAATCCTTGGAAGAGTTAGTTCTCAAGATTGGATATGATCCAACTAATGCCAAAGCAGCAGAGGAGTTGATAAAGAAATATAATGTTGATATAGAATCACTTAGGAAACAGTTGAAGTTTCCAACAACAGAAGATTCACTAACTAAAGAAGTAGCTGATACAGAAATCCAAAAAGAAGAAATGCTAAAATTGTTAATGGAACAAAATGCACAAATTAGGGAAATGGAAGCAGATATGGACAAGTTTATCAAAGAAAAAGAGAAAAAATTACAGTTGGCCATGATTCCATTAGATGCAGTTCCCTTGACAGGGATCAAAACAGCATAAGTGTCTACATCAACAACAATTCCAGTACAAACTTCATATGCCTCTGACAAACTAGTAAAATCTATGGAGGATATGTCCATACAAGGGGAAGAAATTAAAAGTTATAGGAAGAGGTAAATACATTACAGGAGTTGAAATCAATGTTCCTGGATTCTCACCAAGAATAAATGCACAGGTCTCAGAGGTTCAGCCAACAACTGCAGCAATTGGGGAAGGAAACAACCATGGAAAACACCTTATCCCAAGCTAAGGAAAACATATGGATAGACATCAACAAATCCATGAAATATATTTGTCCCTCCATTCAGATCATTGTTTAGCAGCATGAATTAATCCAAAAATCTAGAGGATCCATTCAAATTATCAAAGAAGAATTGGGAGAAAAGCCAACAGAGGCCATAGACCTCATCAGGTTTCTAAACTCTAAAAACAAACAGGAGTTAGAAGAGATGGAGATAGAGGAAAGAACTAAAACCATCCTAGAAATCAAGAAGGCTCTGACCAACAAAGGCCTCACGTTGCAGCTGGAAGAAAAATATCAGGTCATGGACATAGGTGTGCAGAGTTTCTTCAACAAGTTTGAGGTGATACACAAGAAAGGACGTCCTATATTGTTAGTGTTAAATGAAAAATTGATCGCTCTTCCTTATTACAACCAGAAATTGAAGACAGTGGCAAAGGACAATTCAAAGTTTGCAAGAATCCAAGGAAGCATCATTGGGAAAGCATTCCTGGAAACATTACAGTTTGAATTGAGCATTCAACATGAAATCAAGCATATTTTCATTACTAGGCCTACTTTTTCCAAGTACATAGAGATGGATGAAATATACAAAAAAATTACTCAAGATATCAATCCCAAGTAAAAAGAGGTGGGATAATCTATGTGAGTTACTTGACTAAAGACAGGTTCGATGTTTCAGCCAGTAAGGAGAAGTAGCTAAGAAAATTCAAAGAGACAAATCATCAACAATGTCCACCAAATCAGCACCAGAAATCTGAGCATATCTACAAGATTCCTATATTTTTGTAATTTGAGGTTCAGTTAGTTTAGATATCCCTCCAAAATATCCTGATCATTTATGACATGATCTAATGTAAATAATTTTATAAATAATTCTCCCTGCTAAGTATTGAGGGCTGATTTTTGCATCCAGTAAAGATATTGTGTATTATTCAAGAGGATTGACCAGTTATAAAAAAAAAAGACTCTTTCACAGGATTATCGTGTTAGACTGTTAGTGATTTTCTTCTCTCTTTGTTTAATGTTTTTTCATTATTTGTAATCATTGCATGTGTTTCCAATTCTAATCATTTAAAGAAGGTTAAAGAACATAATTTATCTCCGTATACTTTGTTTCTGGTTTATGAATGATTTTTATGTTTTTCAACTAAAATAAGTAAAAGAATTCTTAACTGCTCTTTTTCTTGGTGGATTTTCCTCTCCTTTCTTCCTTTTCACTTCCTATAATTTTACCAGATCCAAATAATTGTGATACCCTACCCTGTGAAGAAGCTTTATAAAATATGAAATTGGTCCCTGTTCTAAAAGACAGACCCCATAGCCCAATGGAAATTTAAGCATTCAATCAGCCAGATATTTCAAACAAACAAACCCTGAACTTTCATAACTAGCCTAAGATTCTAAACCAAACAAATATAAATCCTACAGAGAGATGCCTCTCTGAAGCTGGCAAGGCTAGATCCTAGCTTCCAAAGTGGTTTTGTAGTTACCTCTTTCTTTTCTTCGACAACCTTTGGAAATTACAGAGCATTAACAACCGGAACTGCATGCTTCTTGGCCACATCATATTTGGAAGTAGGTAGCTCAATAATGATCTCTATATATGTTGGTTCTAACATCTCCTTTAATTTTGAATAAATTATATCTAAACTTGATTTTCCTTTTATGTCATGATTATTGATAATCTATTTTAGAATTTGTGTGAAGAGATCATCCTTATGTTGTACATTGCCATGTGCAATATCTGCATGCACAACACCACATTCATTATCAATTTTCACATCATCACCACCACTATTGTTTTTAGCAGTTGCATTCGTTGCATTATTAATTTGTTTGCTTCTACGCGGAGTTGGTGGAAAAACATCTTTATTTCCCTTTGATTTTTGCTCCACTTTCTCTATGCTATTTTTTTCTTGCCTATAAAAAAAATCATATTATGTCTTATATGCATAGAGTTCTTGCCTATAAAACATTAAACACTATTAAACAAATAATATACTACTTAAGTGGATTAACAACTTTCCTATTTGTCAAACCAAGAGAAGATAAATATTCATCATTCTTGGCTACATTTTCTCTGTGATAGAACTCATATTCTGTCAATCTTTATTCATTATCGTTGAAGTAATCCAGTTTGCGCTTCACATGCTTTTTATTCATATCCTAAAGTCCAAATAAATAATAATGTATAAATCATCCACTTGAATCAGTATAACAACAGTGGAACATGAGTTTGAAACTCATATTTTATTAATTGCATGTGGTGGAAAATTGAGTGCACAAGTGAAAGAAAAAAATCCACTTAAAATCAGCCCCTGGAGTGTTTCTTATATAAATTGAAATAAGCAGTAAATAAGTGAAATACAAAATCAGATCAGATTTTGTACTGAAATCAGCAGTCGTTAAACAATAAAAATACTTAGAATTTACTTGAGTGATTTCTCCAAAAGCCAAACATATAGTAAGATGATCAAATGGATTTATTATTAACCCTTAACAATAAGTGAAATTCACTTCAAAGCAACAATGAACAACTCAAGTTTTGTATACAATGTACTAGCAAAATAATGATGATTAGATTGAAAAATGCATATCGCAACCAGATCGACAACCACACATGGTAGCAAAAGAAGGGCTTTCCCACATTGCATATCGTGACCAGATCGACAACCATGCTTCATTGTGGGGATGCAACTTGCTCGAGCACTAAAATTATTGAACGGTCCCGCAATCGAAACCATGGTATAACTAAAGAGCTATGTGGCGGAAGGTGGTGAATTGTGGGCTCAAAAGCGATGTGAATCCAAACCACTTTTGAAGGCCCCGCAATCACATGCTTATATAGTGTTTAATCCAAGAGCAGCGCATGGTGGCCCCCTAGGCATTCAGCCTTGTCCCAACCTCAAGGAGGATTCAGTTAATGGAAAATGACTGGTAGCTGAAAACCTCAACTTAGTCCATAAATAGAAGGCGTAGAAGCCATGGCCGACAGGACTAGACTGTCATCCTGCAGTACCACAGAGGTCATAAAGGCCCATACTGATCTAAGTTTGCGTCTGACAAAGGAATACACACACAATCTGACAGAAGAAGGCGTAGACATAAAGCATTGAACGAGATAGCCATGTCACACTCCTGACAGTTGTGGGCTGAGCTGATTATAAATAGATTAGTCTTTATTTTGAGGGGGGTGTGTTCTTCAGAGGTTGGAGATCCGAGAGAGTTTTAGGAGAAGGGCTCTATAGTTTTTCATTTTGTATGCCTGATGGCTTGGGTTGTAAATATATGTTATTGAAGATTCCTCTGAATCATTTTTATTAGACCGTCTTCTTAGTTTACACGCTATCTCTATTTTTCTTATTTTCCGAATGCAATCTCTCTTATTTATGTATCCCTGAGGCAATGGAGGATCTGTTTCTATCATGCCCATCTTTCATGGTTCATTAGATATTTTCTATTTTATTCTCATCTAAATGTAGCATCTCTCTGATCTATGGATTCCTAAGGTGGTAGAGGATCTGTCATTATCTTGCCCATTTTTCATGGTTCAACACTCGGACATTTTTTACCTTCTTCTCCTCATCATCACTTAACTCCTTTGTCTGATATGTGGTTTAAATGCCTTCCTTATTCATGATATTTAGGATTCCATAGCCCAATGGTCCCAAACTGATCTGCAGTTACTTCTGCTATATTTTCCTCTCCCTCCAGTCTCACTGATCCACCTACTCAAACCATTTAATCCTTTTACTTTATTTTGATGGGTATTGGGATTATCCTCTTGCAGTTAGAGGGTGACTCTCAGTGATAACATTTCTGGCATCGTTGATGTTGAAATAATGTAACTACAAAGAGTATTCTTATTATTATTGATATTTTATTCATAGGATCAATCCCCATTGTGGATTGATCATGTCGGATATTGTAATGAGACCAAATCCCCTTTTGCGGATTGGTCAAAACACAATCGTAATAGGAAGAATAAGAAGTCGGCCCCAGCAGTTAATAAAGAGACCCAGAAATATAATAAAGGTGGGTTTACCCACCCAGATTGAGAAGTCGGCCCTGCCAGTGAAGAGACACTTCACACGTGTCA
>ML795092.1:210371-224011 GCA_009831015.1 Picea engelmannii
AATCATGTTAGGTTTTAAAATGTTAGAA
Organism: Picea engelmannii; assembly: GCA_009831015.1. Lineage (NCBI taxonomy): Eukaryota > Viridiplantae > Streptophyta > Pinopsida > Pinales > Pinaceae > Picea > Picea engelmannii. The sequence continues at coordinate 210,400 of ML795092.1, forward strand.
ATTTCTTCTTCCAATTTCCATGTCTACTCTTATGGATCCTTGAATTTGGATTTGGCCCACTTAACAAATTTTATTTTTACAATTTTAAAATTATCACTAAATTAAAATGTAACATGTTCCTCCAACTGATCGTCCATATGTTTCCATTCACTATCACGTAAATCCCTAAATTCAATATCCTTAGAGCAATGAGAGTTGAATTTAGAAGGGTTTGGGGGATTTTCATTATGCCTCCCCCACTAGAAGAAATATGGGAACATGAACAAAAATATGCAACAATCCCCTTCAAACTAATCTTCATCAAAAAAAAAAAATACGGTGTGAATCGTTTAAAATGTATATCAACTTAGTAAACCAAATTAATTTATTTACCATCCTTGCACGCACAAAAGGGTTGTTGTGATATGCAAGCCTGATTTAAATTTTTTCATTCATAAGACTTTTGGGTAGCTATGGAATATATGTATTGCAAGTTAGCTTAATCACTAAGATATATTAGTACTTAATATTAACTTATAAATTCATCTTAGGATAAATTATATTTAGAAATCAATTATAAACTAAAACCTCAGCATTGAATTGGGCTTGTCAACTATTTTATGTAGAATAGGCAATATTTGTTGTATGTGGCATGAAATATTAGAAACCAAATTATATGTCATGTCAATCAAAATGGGAACAATAATATGCAACAAGAAATTGTTGAGGCCATAAATTTAAGGTTCATTACAGAGGCAAAAAGATCAAGCAATTTGGACTTACTAAACTGCTTAGAAGAACATTCTTTAGTATTGGGATCCTTATGTGGGACACTTTTTAAGTGAGATTTAAGACCCAAGTGCATATTGTATCCTTTCATGTAAAATTTTGGTCTCATGTAATTATAATTTTTTTGAAATGATAGTACATACCCATTAAGGCCTTTATTTTATTGCTCTTGAGGGTTACAACTATTTGCATATTTCTAGTGATGAATTGCAAACCTATGTGTGTGTGTGTCTCATATTCATAAAGATTCAAGGAAAGGAAGATGGGGACACAATTTTTGAGAATCAATAGAGTGACTCATCAAATTTCAAAGTACATTAGGGTGGAGAACATAGGGAATTTACTTTAGCTCGCATATAAATAAGGTATATATAGAAAACATAAAAAATAATTGTAGTTTTATTAATAATGAATTATGAATAATAACAAATGAAGACAATGCATCATCCAATCATACAATTTTAAATTTAAATAAGTCGATCCACGCATCATATAATGATACATTCATACAATACCATCTGAAAATAGCTTGTGACATGTCTTCTCCTTACAAGTGTTGCAATTGTCATTTATAAACATTAAGCTCAAATGTGTTGCAATAGTTCTTTGGAATCATTGATGTCAATTTGAGTCTTTATAAGATAAGGTAAGGTAAGATAATTTTAGTAATGTCTAATGAATGACCATAAAAGTAGCTCAATGAGACTAAAATAATACATTCAATGTAGGAACAAAAAGTGGGAGTGCAAAAGAAACACCCCAATCAATATTGAAAGAAGAGAGAGAAAGAACTAAGTGTCTATCAAAATATTCAATGTTCAACTAAGAGAAGATATAAATAATGTGCAAGTATAAGAAATGTGATAGAAATTTAAGAGTCTCAACATCAAACAAAAGAGAGGATGTCAAAGCGTTCTAGTGCTCATGTTGGCTACTAAGGGTGAGGCATTCAAAGGCATACATAATCCTATGGAAGACATGGAGTGGATTGATCATCCCTCCCTCAAATATTAACTTATCCCTTACTCTCCATATAAAAATACATGCAATGTAAGCACAAAAAGTGGGAGTGAAAAATCAACAATACAAATCAATATTGAAAGAAGAGAGAGAAAGAACCAAGTGTCTATCAAAAAATTGAATGTTTAATTAAGAGAAGATATAAATAAGGTGCAAGTAAAAGAAATATGCTAGAAATTTAAGAGTCTCAACATTGAACAAAAGATAGGATTTCAAGGCTTTCTAGTGCTCACATTGGCTACTAAGGATGAGGCCTTCAAAGGCATACATAATGGTGAAAGGATCTCTCTCTCAAGGGTAGGGGATTGAGAGAGTGTTTCACCATTAACCAGAAGCCTTCCATTCGCCTTTCAACAGAAGAATTTCACCTTTAGACTTTCAAATTAAGCCATTTTCCTTTAGAAAAAAAAACACCTCACCTCACCTAAGAACTATAAATCGGAACCACCGAACTTACTTTCACAAGCACCGAATCACCCACCCCACGAAAAAAAATTGGTCAATTTCTAACGAGGTGCAAAGTGATAGTAGTTTTCAATTGACAGATGTGGAAGATACAGTACTAACACCGTATGTGTCAAACCAAATTCACCATCCACATAATATCTAGGGTTTGCAAATGTAAATATCCAGAAAGGAATAGATCCCAATACAAAAATAGAAACTACAAACAGACATTCGGGGTTTGCAAACATAAATCTATTTACATGTGAATTTGTTGCAAAAGGCCCTTGCAAATTTGAATTCTTACTTCTTCTTTTGAGAAGTCTCCACATACTCTCCACAACATTTTTATCCACCACAGAAGTTTCTTATATTCATATACAAAATCCAATGCTTGAATTAACTAAAACCCCTCTCCTTTGGTCAGCTCCAAGCTCCAATGGTCCAATTAACTAAAACCCCTCTCCTCTGGTTGGCTTCGGTTCCAATTCAAACCTCACTGGCTCCAATACTTCTCATGTGATCCAATATTGGTCAGGAAGGAAAATCCAAATACACCTCCCTCTACCCCGTCGAATATTTAACACAGCACCCATTCCCTTTTCACAATATTGGTCAGGTCGGAAACCCCAAATACACCTCCCTCTGCCCCGACTAATACTTACCATTACACCCACTCCCTTTGTGCCCATGGAATAGATTTATGATTAACTGAAACCCCAAACACACCTCCCTCTACCCTGTCGAATATTTACCACTACAGCCATGCCCTCTACGCCCATGGACTAGTTGTATAATTACCTGAAGTGCGTCATATTCTCCCACCTTCTTTGAGTCCTTTTCAAATTATGAAGAGCATTGTAATATCCCACCTTTTGCACCCTCATCAAATTATGAATGCGATGAATACCCTATTCTCCCACTGCTTCAAAGAATAGTTTGAATACACTAATTGTCAACATTTGTCATATGTCGTGAAAGTATGTCGAGAAATGATAGTAGGGAATTATTATAAAAACAATATTATAATATTATAATATTACAAAATATGATATATTTTTCATAACCATTGATTAATATATTTTACATCATCCACATACCTATAGTGTATATAAAGTTTCCAAATTATATTGTGTGACTAATATTTATTTAGTTGTGTTTACCCGACAATCAAATTAGTCATTTATTTAATCATTATTATTTGTGTGACTAATTATTTAGATGTGATTTTTTTCCCGACAATAAAATTAGTCATCTATTTAGTCATTTGTAATTGTGTTGCAAAAAAATAGTATAATTTAGTCATTTTTTCATGTCGTGACTAAAATTTTTAGTCACGTAGTCATTTATTTGTCAAATTCTAATAGTGAGTTTGAATTCATTTTTCTTGATAAAATTATCATGCCATGTGGCCCTTTGATGTTATATCACTATACATTGGTGTACGGAATCCTGTCATAGTTCGTCCAACTTGTTAATTTGAAGTTGTCTTTGTGTTAGAATATTCACAAATACTGAGAGGGGGGTGAATCAGTATTGATCACTTTTTATCATTTTTAAACTTAAGAACATCATGTTAACATTAACCATTAACAATGCCATCCATCATCACAAAAAACCATAAACAAAAAAACAATGATTTTTACAAGGAACCCCAAACGTAAGAAAATCACGGAATTATTTTCTTATATCATGTTAAGATTACATTGAATCGCCAAATCCCCAATTTACCAGCACCAACTAGAAGTAGGCACCAACCCCCTAGATTTACCAGCTCCAACTGGAAGGAAACACCCATACCCTAAAGCACAAGAACCAACTTACTTAATGAGGACACTAATATTCTCAACTAAGCACCAACTCAATAAGATATCACCAATATAATATCTTCATACACAAAGTACTTTTGATTTCACATGCATGCTTCATTTCGTAGAAAATCCTTCAAACTCTAGCAAGTCTCATAGCATCATTCCGAGAATGTAATCACTAACGGAAACATCCACTAATGGTAACATCCATTCACGGAAACATCCACTAATGGAAACATCCACTCATGACAACATCACGACAGCATCACAACTTCATAGTAGAGCATATGGAAGCATCACAACCTCACGACAACATCACAACTTCATATAAGAGCATACGATAACATCACAAGCTCACAATAACATCACAACTTCATATTAGATCATACAACAACATCACAACTTCACGAAAACATCACAACTTCATAGCAGAGCATACAGAAGCATCACAACCTCATAGCAGTGTATATGAAAATCTCAAAACCTTACTACAATATCACAACCTTATAGAACACCTTGAGAATAAGAAAGACCTTAATAGAATCCCTTAGAATTATCTTGCACACCAAAAAGACACCCCAACACCTTGAGTGCACCTTAGACTTGATCTATTCTTTGGTTACTCTAAAAATGTGAAATTCTATCATGTATTTATAGTAATTTTGTCCCAAAAAATTAGTTGAGCCCACCTCAATTTTAATTATGGGTTCTAGGATGGAAAAAATCATATCTCCCCATTCCTAGGTATTTAGAAGGACTTCCATGTACCATTGGAAAGGTATCCGAATAATATTTCCATCCATGTAACTTGTGCTCCCATTTGAGTTAGTTATGTATGGTAAAAATTCCTCCAAATATAGAGTATCCAAATTGACCACAAATAATACTTTCAACAATCTCCATCTTGCAATCTTTATCTTGGACATATGTAGTCTTATTCACTTGAATTTAGGGGATTTTTTACTTGGTTTTATGGCTTCTTCAAGGCTACTTCAAGGCTCCATTTATGTACAACTCAAAGTGGGCATGTGGAAACAACCATGTGTTATCTCATCCCATGAGGCCCATGCTTAAAATCTACACCATAAGGGGACCACTTTGGAGTTATATACACTTATGTCAAGTATCTTTCAAGCACTTCAAGGATTATTCAAGTGGACACATCATTACTATTTTAGGGGTTTCTTCAATTTTATTTGACATTGACTTGTCCTCATGGTTTAACTATTGCATGTTGGCTTCTCAAGGATTCATGAACATGAATTTAAGGCTTCTTCTCTTGGCTTCATGTATTCAAGGATTCTTTACTTGGCTTCATGTCTTCAAGGCTTCTTCACTTGGCATCATGGCTTGAATAATCAAATAATATCAAGGCTTCTTTTCTTGGATTCATGTCTTTGAGGATTCTTTACTTGGCTTCATGGCTTCAAGGCTTTTTCACTTGGATTCATGGCTTCAATACTCAAATCATATCCATTTTTCATTGCCACATCATCATCATCATTGTTACATCCTTATCATCATAGCCACATCATCATCATCACTTCCACTTTGACATCAATGCCAATATTTTCTCAACACTTTGTTTATGATATTCTCATAGATTAAACCCAAGTTGTATTTTTGTCCTAAGTGTCTGGATTTCTGTCTCAATGGGAAGTAGTACTATTTTCCCATATACTAAACCATAAGGTGTGCATCTTTTAGTAGTTCTCCAGGTTGTTCTATAGGCCCACAAAAATTCAAGAAGTTTATCAGCCTAATCCTTGAGATGTATCCTAATGGTTTTGGTGATGATGGTCTCAAGTATCTTATTAATCCCCTCTACTTGTCCATTTTCTTGTGGGTGATATGGTGTTGCTATCTTATGCTTTATCTTGTAGTTGTCCATCAGGTCTCTAACAAGCCATGATGTGAATTGAGTTCCTTCGTTAGTCACTATCTCTCATGGTATCCCAAACCTTACAAAGGTATCTTCATGGAGAAACTCCACTACAGTCTATTCAACTACTATTAGAAGTTATTTTTCTTCCATCCATTTTGTGACATAGTATGTACATACTAGGATAGAGGAGTTTTGAAAGAAAGGGGGATGTATTAGTCCCATAAAATCAATGGCCCATTTTTCAAAAGGTTCTAACACCATCTATGTTTGTACCAACATTTCATATGTTTCTATGGGTCTATCCATATGTTGACATTTGTTACACCTCTTCACATATTATTTGGTGTCTCTGAATATAGTGGGTCAATAGTGCCCTTGATGGAGTGCCTTGTACCCAGTTATTTTATCAGAAAAATTCCCCCCACATGGCCCTTCATGATAGGATTTTAGTATCTCATGGATTTTGCCTTCTCGTACACATATTTTGATGATTAAATCAAGCCCAATGTAAAAGAGGCAACCATCAATCCATGAAAATATTTCACTTTTCTTGACTATACTTTGTCACTCTTTGGGAGTCAAATGTAGTGGGAGCTTTCCTGCAGCCAAAACATTAGCAATATCTTCAAACCATGGCAATTTAGTAGATACTACGAAGAGATGTTCATCTGGAAATCGATCTTCTACTAGAGGTTCATTTTCATTAGATGTTATTCTAGAAAGAAACTCAGGGACTACATTATCTTTTCTTAGTTTATCTAAGATGGTAATATCAAATTATTTTAATAAATCAACCATCTAGTGACCCTGTCATTGGTGATTGGTTTGTTCATTAAATACTTAATAACGGCATAATCAGTATGTAATAGTATGGGATATCTAGTAATATAGTGCCTAAACTTGTTTATTGCATAAATAAAAACAAAAAACTCTTTTTTAGTTACCGTATAATTCAATTTTGAGAGCGAGATATTCTTACTGACATTGTAAATTGCATAGGGGTCATTTCCTTCTAGTTTCCCTAGAACAACTCCAATGGAAGCATTTGATGCATTTTTGAATATGTGGAATGGAAGGGACCAATTAGGTCCTCGTAAAATAGGATCTTCGCACACTTTTATTTTCAATTCATCAAGCGCATGCTGGCATGTATCTATCCATAAAAACTCGGTATCTTTGTTAAGTAAAGAAAATAATGGATGAGCAATTTGTGAAAAAATTTCAATGAATCGACGATAATAACCAGCATATCGAAAGAAACTTTGTACCTTCTTTTGTGAATTTTGGGTTGGAAATTTTAATATTACATGTACTTTTGCTGGATATACTTGGATACCTTTGGCTAAGATGTGGTGTCCTAGTACAATGCCATTAGTTAACATCATCAAACATTTTTCATTGTTGAGAGAAATGTTTGATTCTTTACACCTTATCATTTTTTTCTCCAGGTTTGTCAATGCCTCATAAAATTCATCCCCATATGTCATGAAATAGTCCATATATATTTCCACACATTCATGGATTAAATCAGAGAATATACCAATAACACCTCATTCAAAGGTGGCGGGAGCATTTCATAACTCAAATGGTATAACATGAAAGGAAAATTTCCCCCAAGGGTAGGTGAATGTTGTTTTGTCTTGATCTTCAAGTGTGATTTGGATATGGTTATATCCACTGAATCTATCGAGAAAAGAAAAGTATTTATTTATGACCAACGTATCCAAGACTTGGTCAATGAATGGGAGTGGTAAATGGTATTTGTGTGTTGATTTGTTGAGTTCTTTATATTCGACACAAATTATCCATTTACCATTTTTCTTTGGTACTTTGATTAGAGGGGAGACCCATTGGATATCATAAATTGGGTAGATGAAGTGTGCTATAAGCAGTTTATGTAGCTCCTCTTTGACTGTGTCCTTCAGTGCCAGATTCATCCGACGATGAGGTTGGTGGATGGGTCAGGAGCCTTCCTTAATATATATGTGATATGTGCATAGGGAAGGATGGATTCCCTTCATGTCAGAGTAATATCAGGTGAAGGCATCATTGTGCTTTTGCATCACTTTAACTAGTCGCTCTTTTTGTTGTTCAGTTAGTCCCTCATTTGTTTTCAAGGTTTTCCTATTGGTTGTGGAGCTTGATTATCTTCCTAATTTAGAGTTTTGTTTCATCCATGCTTGGAACCCATTCCCTAATAGGGGGGTTTGGGAGGTATTTACCCCCCACAACTGTCACCTCTTTTTGTAGCCCCACCCTGACGGGGGGATTCGGGGGCAGTGCCCCCGAAGTGAAATATTGAGAAAATTTGCCTTGTAAAATATTGTAATTTCATAATCAATCTAGACAGTTCATTATAAGTTCACATATCTGACGGTAGAAGTTATTTATAGGGTTTTTTTCCCTAGAAGGAAACCTTATTTTATGAGGGAATTGTATTGTGGTTGTGTGTTATTATGAATACTGTATTCTGAGAGTGGATACTGTGAGAGAAAGAAGAGGAAGTTACAGCGGGTGTGTTGTAGGTTGTATCCCTTCATTTTGCTGGATAATAAAAAGGAAGGACCTGGAAATTTATCTAGTGGACGTAGCCCACATTGGGTGAACCATGTATATATGTGGCTCTATTGTATTGTGTATCTTCTTCTTTTTTCTTTCTGCATTTGTTTTCTTTTATTTCTCTACAATCTCGTTTTTCTAACAACTAGTATCAGAGCGAAAGGAAACTCACAGAGAAAAAAAAAAAAAAAAGTTGCTAGTTCGAGTAGGAGAAATGGAGGAAGATAGAAAGTTTAGGGTAGAGAAATTTAACGACCAAAACTACCAGTTATGGAAAATGCAAATGGAACATTTTTTATATCAGAAGGATCTATTCATACCATTGGGTGAAATAGCAAAGAAGTTGACAACCATGAAGGATGAATAATGGGAGGTTCCTGACAGAAAGGCACTAGGAACGATACAACTGAGCCTGGAAGTATCGATGGCTTTCAATATTTCAAAATAAAAGACAATGAAGGAGTTGATGGATGCATTGGCTAAATTGCATGAAAAACCCTTGCTGTCCAAAAGGTATTTCTAATGAAGCGATTATTTAATATGAAGATGTCAGAAATTGGGTATGTTGTAGATCATTTAAATGAATTTAATACGGTTACTAATCAGCTAAGTTTTGTAAATGTGGACTTTGATGATGATTTCAAGGCTCTTATAATCTTGTGCTCATTTCTAGAAAGTTGGAACGGCTTGGTCATGGTTGTAAGTAACTCTGTCTTTGGTTCAAACACTCTAAAATTTGATGATGTTGTTAGTGTGGGTATCCTTAGCGAAGAAATGCAACGAAAAAACACAGGTGAGACATCAGGTAATGTGTTAAACATGGAGAACATGGGAAGACAAAAGGATAGAGGAAATGGCTCAGGGAACCATGGGAATTATAGGAAGGGAAGATCCAAATCCAAACTGGGAAAGATAAAGTGTTGGAATTGTGGGAAGAAAGGACATCTCAAGGAAGACTACAGAGCTCCAAAGAAACAAAGAGATGGACAACAAGAGAAAAATCAAGAAGCAAATGTAACAGGTGATGTGTTACAAGATGCTTTGATTTTTTCTGTAGATAATATTTATGAGTCTTGGGTAGTAGATTCAAGGGCTTAATTTCATGTCACACCCCATAGAAAACATTTTCTTGATTATGTTCGAGGTGATTTTGGACAGGTTCATTTGGGTGATGATGCACCATGCAAAATTGTTAGAATGGGAAAGGTAAAAATAAAGAAAATGAATGGAAACCAATGGTTGTTGAAAGAGGTAAGAAATGTTCCAAATCTATGGAAAAATATAATTTCAATAGGTTAGTTGGAAAGTGAAGATTGTATATCCATATTTACATATAATATGTGGAAGGTCACCAAAGGATCATTGGTGATAGAAAAAGGAGAGAAGATAGGTAAATTGTATTTATCTACTAGTAATATTGACTCTTATATTTCTTTATCTTCTACAGGAGTGGATACAACACTTTGACATCATAGGGCCGCTTGGAAACATGAGTGAGAAGGGGATGTAGATACTTCACAAAATAAATTTGTTTCCAAATCTTAAGAAAATTGATTTAGATTTTTGTGAGCATTGTGTTTATGGAAAACATAAGAGAGTCAAATTTCTCAGAGTTGGAAGAGAAAAGAAGAGTGAAAGGTTAAAGTTTGTGCATAAAAATGTATGGGGACTGTTAGCACTAGGAATCACCCTCAGACTGTAATGAGGATAAGCCCAGTACCCATCAGTTTATACAGTAAATGTAAATGAGTTTTAGGTGGTCAAATGGAGAAGACTCAATAATAATAATGCTCTAATTCAAAAACCTGGACTGGTATGCGCAAGCAATTGAGGTCTGGAATCAACTTCAGTCAGTAAGTTGGAGTAAGGGTGAATAGAGGGAATACTTTGGTGAGGAGAGTGTAGAGTTCTGTTGTGGACATCAAGTCTTCCAGCAACCTAAGGAGGAAAAAATTAAACGCAAGATCCTCTTGAATTCAAATCTCAAAGAAACTGAAAAAAAAAACTATAACAACACTATAATACAACATTCATCATAATACAGTCATAACAATCCATGTGAATCGGTCAATCATGAACTCTCTCAGTATCAGAGGCAAATAAGATGGAGTAAGAAATCTGACTTAGATTAACCAATATGTCTCAAAAACAAATACATAACTAGAGAACCAGTTGTTCTCAATCAAAATATTACAATAGTAGGGAACCTAGCTCAACCATTTGACCTTTACAAAATATCAAAACTGCATACATATACTAATAATTGTTGCAACTACCAAGAGCATGATCGGGCCCCTGCATTCAAAGTTTCCAGTCGGTGCCCGCTCTGTCAGACTGCATACCTTCCTTTTTTAGACTCAAACTCAAATCAGTGTGGGTTTTGCAAGAAAATCCATCCTCGAGGAACTTTGGGCTGACAATATTCCTCCATGGGCAGGCCTTCCATGATTTCCATTTATGAGGTGATACGAGGTTTCAACCATCACCCCTCCTCTTTATTAACTGCTTCATCGGGATTAGGACGAGGCTTTGAACGTTTAGGATGCTTCCATGGGATGTTGTCGGTTCTTCGCGTCAACCTAGCACCCTGAAACCATGATGATCTCATTTGCTACTATCGTGAGGGTCTTCGGCCTTGGTGCAACTCTCATGAAAATTGCACCTTCCTTCGAGCTTCCAAGGCTTCAGGTGCCAACTTCTTCTCCGCTGCACATTCTTTCATGTGACCTCAGGCCACAACCTAGTGCTTATCCCCATAGGAACTTCAAGACTTTGTCTTTCGGGTATCCTCATATCACTTGACCACAACACCCTCGATTCCCAATTTGATGAAAATGCCCAAATCAAATCAACGGTCGGATATGCTTTCCATCTGACAGTCGAGATGTAACACCCTGTTTCCCCTAGTTTGTAAAAATAACTAGACTGGCCAAGAACTGTGGCAAATTCATAAATGTGAATATGTGATGTAAATGGACCTTGTGGAAAAGGTCAATAAATGTGAATAACATTATGAATTTATATTGCAGGACTGTTGAGAGGGGATGTGCAGAAAAAGAGACCACGATGGTGGTGGAAGGCACCTGGAAAGGTGGCGTTAATTTTCACCGAGGATTAATACCGTATTTGGACTCCACTGGCCCGGAGAACCAAAAGCAGCTCGATGGCCCTGAATTAAATGTCTCACAGGCTAGTAGGTAGATGTTTTAATGAGGGATGGGAGGTGAACCGCCCATCCGTAGAGCCATCAGGCCTGACCAACACGAGGGTAATCGCGCCACACGCAACCTTGCAAGAGGATAAGGCGTGGGGTAGAAGCGATTGGGGGCAGATGCGAGGGGAGAACTCTGGCTATACGCAAAGTGAGTGATAGCAGAGAGAAAGGAGAGTAACCTTTGCTCCTGGTCACTGGCAGACAGAGACACAGTCTCACAGCATTGTGGTCTCAGCTCGGGGGTGGCTAGTGGTAAATCCGTTAGGAGTCGCTAAGCCTACAGTTGGGTGGAAACGAGCACCCCTCTCAGTAGTTGCTTGAACCCTGGTGTTATTTCTGATAAATGTTTTTCCTCTGGCATCTTGAAATATATATATATATATGTTGTTCTGATAATTATGCGCATAAGCTGTGAAACTGTGAATGATTTCATTATAAGAATGATTGTATGGTGTTTTGATCAGTACTAGTAGTTGTATATTTATATGGAAAGACTATGTATGGTTTATGTCCTCATGAATTCATTATTTGTGTGCGTACTGATCTAATTCAGACTTCATGTCTGGTTCTCGGGAGGACGACATCCTTATATACCTCAGGTAGTACCCTGAGTAAATATCCCATAGAAATACCTTCCTTGAAAATCCCATCAAGAACCGGGAAGGCGGTTGTGAAGGCGTAAGGCCTTAGTAACCCTGCATGAGGAGGAATGATCCTCTTGAAAACCAAGATGACAGCATAAGGATGGAATATCGAATCGACGGATGAGATTCCGTCGGGAGATCTGTGGTCACTCACGACCATCAGATTGGAAGGAGAAGATGGAGTTTTAAGTACCTTATCCCTGATGGGTATTGATCGACGGACGAGATTTCGTCAGGGAATCTGCAGTCACCCACGACCGTTAGATTAGTAGGAGAAAGTAGGGCGTTAAATGCCTTACCACTTTGTTTTCCTATGTCTTCATGGGTAGCGAAGAGTTTAAGACCATAGATCCCCAAGACCCATGAGGGTATCCAGACTGTGGATCTTTCCACGTTCAGGAAGTCGTGGGAGAGCCCACAAGTTAGGAATCTGTCTGAGCCATCGGATCTCGACTGAAAAACCTGACAGTCGTTGGATCTGTCAGGAGTTACCCGAGGGTTAAGACTCCAGTGTATAGGGGCGAAAAACCTCGAAATAGATCTAAGTCGTCTGATTGACGGAGGCCATGCGTCATGAGATCTCCCATTTCGGGAAATCGGGAATCGTGAGATCGGTATTCCTATTGACAAGAGATCGGGGCTTTCAATTGTGGAAACCCCGGGATAGATCTAAGTCATTCAATTGACGAAGGCCATGCATCGTGAGATCTCCCATTTCGGAAAATTGGGAATCGCGAGATCGGGATTCCTGTTGACAATAGATCGGGACTTTCCATTGTGGAAACGCTGGGATAGATCTGAGCCATCCGATTGATGGAGGCCACGCGTCATGAGTTCTCCCATTTCGAGAAATTGGGAATCACGAGATCGAGATTCCTGGTGACAAGGGATAGGGACTTTCCATGGTGGAAACCCCGGAGCCGTTGTGGACCGTCCGATTTAAGGAGGTGACGTGTTTAAGGAGGTGACGTGTTGAGAGATTACCCATTTTGGAAAATCGGGGATCGGGGATTCGGGAGTTCCGCTGACAAAAACTCGGGCTCTTGCCTTGACAAATCCTGACCCATAATGTCGAGACAATAGCATGTGGCTAAGTCCCGATGAATGGAAAAGATTCCTTCGGGAAATCTCAGGGTTCGTAACGACCATCCGATGTGAGGAAGAGATGTCAGTTTTACACTGGGGTGCGAATGCGCATTAGGGTAAGTAGCGAGAAGATCTGGATGGCCAGAGTCCACCTGCCTAGATCTACGGCTGAGGATGCATT
>ML795092.1:228354-241203 GCA_009831015.1 Picea engelmannii
AGAACCGATAGAAAAGTTATGTTGATCAAAAGAGAACTCCAAGAGAGTTCAAAATGGGAGACCATGTATATCTCAGAATTAAGCCCAGAAGGAGTTCCCTGAAAATGGGAGCTTGTGCCAAGTTGGCACCCCGGTATTGTGGATCCTTTGAGGTTCTAGATAAAGTGGGACCTATAGCCTATCGGCTAGCACTTCCTCCCACAGTAAAAGCACATAATGTTTTTCATGTTTCATTACTGAAGAAATATGTACATGACGTTAATCATATAATTGACTGGTCTGTGATCCAGGTGGAACCGGAGGGAGAATTTCTACTAGAACCCCAATGCATACTGGACAGAAAGGAAACCCCGCTCTGGAACCGAACCATTGCACAGGTCAAGGTGCAATGGAAACATTTTGGCCCAGATGAGGCTACATGGGAAATGGAGGATGCCATGAGACAAGCATATCTGATTTTGTTTACTTATGTACATGCAATTCATGTTAGTAGATAAGAACATCGAGGACGATGTTCCTTTTAAGGGGGAGGGAATTGTAACACCATGTTTCCCCCAGTTTGTAAAAAAAACTGGACTGGCCAAGAACTGTGGAAAATTCATAAATGTGAATATGTGATGTAAATGGACCTTGTGGAAAAGGTCAATAAATGTGAATAACATTATGAATTTATATTGCAAGACTGCTGAGAGGGGATGTGCAAAAAAAGTGACCACGATGGCGGTGGAAGGCACCTGGAAAGGTGGCGTTAACTTCCACTGAGGATTAATACCGTATTTGGACTCCACTGGCCCGGAGAACCAAAAGCGGCTCGATGGCCCTGAATTAAATGTCTTGCAGGCTAGTAGGTAGATGGTTTAATGATGGATGGAAGGTGAACCTCCCATCCGTAGAGCCGTCAGGCCTAACCAACGCGAGGGTAATCGCGCCACACGCAACCTCGCAAGAGGATAAGGCATGGGGTAGAAGCGATTGGGGGCAGACGCAAGGGGAGAACTCTGGCTATACGCAGAGTGAGTGATAGCAGAGAGGAAGGAGAGTAACCTTCGCTCCTGGTCACAGGAAGACAGAGACGCAGTCTCACAACATCGTGATCTCAGCTCGGGGGTGGCTAGTGGTAAATATGTTGGGAGTCGTTAAGCCTACGGTTGGGTGGAAATGAGCACCCCTCTCAGCAGTTGCTTGACCCCTGGTGTTATTTCTGATAAGTGTTTTGCCTCTGGCATCTTGAAATATATATATATATATATGTTATTCTAATAATTATGCGCATAAGCTGTGAAACTGTGAATGATTTCATTATAAGAATGATTGTATGGTGTTTTGATCAGTACTAGTAATTGTATATTTATATGGAAAGACTACGTATGGTTTATGTCCTCATGAATTCATTATTTGTGTGCATACTGATCTAATTCAGACTTCATGTCTGGTTCTCGGGAGGACGACATCCTTATATACCTCAGGTAGTACCCTGAGTAAATCTCCCATAGAAATACCTTCCTTGAAAAGCCCATCAAGAACCGGGAAGGCGGTTGTGAAGGCGTAAGGCCTTAGTAACCCTGCATGAGGAGGAACGATCCTCTTGAAAACCGAGATGACAGCATAAGGATGGAATATCGAATTGAAGGATGAGATTCCGTCGAGAGATCTGTGGTCACTCACGACCGTCAGATCAGAAGGAGAAGATGGAGTGTTAAGTACCTTATCCCTGATGGGTATTGATCGAAAGATGAGATTTCGTTGGGGAATCTGCGGTCACTCACAACCGTTAGATTAGCAAGAGAAAGTAGGGTGTTAAATTCCTTACCACTTTGTTTTCCTGTGTCTTCGTGGGTAGCGAAGAGTTTAGGACTGTAGATCCCCAAGGCCCATGAGGGTATCCAGACCGTGGATCTTTCCACGTTCAAGAAGTCGTGGGAGAGCCCACAAGTTAGGAATTTGTCTGAGCTGTCAGATCTCGGCTGAAAAACCCGACAGTCGTTGGATCTGTCAGGAGTTACCCGAGGGTTAAGACTCCAGTGTATAGGGGCAAAAAACCCCGGAATAGATCTAAGTCGTCCGATTGACGGAGGCCACGCGTCGTGAGATCTCCCATTTCGGGAAATCGGGAATCGCGAGATCGGGATTCTTGTTGACAAGAGATCGATACTTTCCATTGTGGAAACCCCGAGATAGATCTGAGCCGTCCGACTGACGGAGGCCACGCGTCGTGAGATCTCCCATTTCGAGAAATCGGGAATCGTGAGATCGGGATTCCTGTTGACAATAGATCAGGACTTTCCATTGTGGAAACCCCGGGATAGATCTGATCCGTCCGATTGACAGAGGCCACGCGTCGTGAGATCTCCCATTTCGGGAAATCGGGAATCGTGAGATCGGGAGTCCTGGTGACAAGGGATCGGGGCTTTCCATGGTGGAAACCCCGGAGCCATTGTGGACCGTCAGATTTAAGGAGGTGACGTGTTGAGAGATTACCTGTTTCAGAAAATCGGGGATCGGGGATTCAGGAGTTCCGCTGACAAAAACTCGGGCTCTTGCCTTGACAAATCTCGACCCATAATGTCGAGACAATAGCATGTGGCTAAGTCCCGATGAACGAACAATATTCCTTCGGGAAATCTCAGGGTCCATAACGACCGTCCGATGTGAGGAAGAAATGTCAGTTTTACGCTGGGGCGCGAATGCGCATTAGGGTAAGTAGCGAGCAGATCTGGATGGCCAGAGATCACCCGCCCAGATCTACGGCTGAGGATGCATTCCGGAGCCCCCTTGCCATTCTGCCTTTAATGGGGGGGGGGGTCCGGAATTGGATGCGCAACTCTCGAACGGTCAAGATTAATTCATCATGATCAACGGTGCTCAGGTGGATTCCGGACCCCCCTTGCCATTCTGCCTTTAATAAGGGGGGGGTACGGAATAGTGTGGCGTGTGAAGTGGGGCCCCCTCCTGTCATGTCAACTACTGTGTCGCGTTTCCCTCTCTGCCATCTGTATTCCACTTAACCGTGCGATGGGGCCTATTCTCATTGGTTGTTCTCTACCCCTGTTGAGATTTGTTCCTATTGGCCATTTGCTAACCCTGTGGGGATTCGTCCCTATTGGTCGGTCGCTAGCCCTGTCGGGGTTCGACGGTTTCAGAGTCGAACGATTAGACATTACTGTAGCGCCGAGGCACGAAATACAAATAGGCACTGCGTTCAAATTGAACCGTGATCACGACCCGCGATCACATGGGAACGGAGAAAGAGAGAAAGAGCTAGGTTGCGCTAGGCCTCCATAGGTAATTCAGGGCTTCTGATTCGACAGAAGACCAGAAAAATGCGATTGAGGTAGTGGGTGTGTGACATGAGACTTCTCACTGAAAACCCCGAACTATCAGCTTCATGTGATGGGTGCTCAATCTCCTTTATGGACCTGCTTCCATATGACTTTGGGTTGTGGCCCACTCTCGAGCGCTTTGCGAGTTTGCGTTGCGTGAACTTGCATTGTGCTCCATTCTCAAAATTCTAATTCACGAGACTACGAACTTGCTGATCAGGTGCCACGTGTCCCTCTAAATTTAACGGTCCAGATCTATTTCTGGTTTTGGCCATCGGGGATTTTTCCCTTGCCTCATTTCAAAACTCTCGATAGTCATTTCCGCAAAACCTTTGATTGACCGCCACCTGTATCCTCAAGATCTACGGCCCAGATTAAATCTTTTCTTGACCTTTGATCTCGGGCCTCTTCCCTGGCACTAAAATTCGAGAAAATTTCAAATCCTAAATACCCGCGAACCGTCAATCTGATTTGTCTGATGGATCTCCATCGTTGGAAGATAAACATGTCTACTTGATTGTATTTTAAGCTTGAAAATGACTTTTATGAAAGTTGTGCTTTGTGTTCAAGGATGATACCCACGCAAGAAAAGGATTGGGTCGCCCTGTGACCTTTTGACAGCTTTATGTGATAACAGGAACCAACTCATGTATCATCTATTGGTGGCTCTCATTATTATGTTACTTTTATTGATAATGCAACTAGAAAATTTTGGGTTTATTGCATTCGACAAAAATATGATGTTTTTAACACTTTTAAGAAATGGAAATCTTTGGTTGAGAATGAGACGGGAAAAAGGTTGAAGAGAGTTGAAGGAGTATGAAGACTCATAGGATTGGTATGACTCAGAGACCATCATATTACACAACTATAAGACCATATGCAAACATGTGCCATGTTTAAGGGAGACAACAAACAGTTGCCATAAATCTTACCATAAACTTGACCCACTTCTTTCAATCGCCCCTCCCCCCCCCACCCCCACCATGAATGGAGAGTACCTCTTTGTTTTTTAACAAGATTGAGGAGGATAACAGATGATCGGTATAGTGAATCTTCGATGAGTCCCTCATCACATATTTAAATAAACTGAAAGAGAGGTTCGGTCCCGTATGGGCTCTTCAATGCATAATTTTACAAGCCCAAAGAAGGAAAGATCAGTGGTCTTTTCACATTTAGAGAGTCTGAAAAAGGGTTAAAATTACACTGAATAAACTCCCTTTTAAATCCTTTAATGAGAATGACAGGGGACAATCTCGCTCGACAATATTTTCATATTTAGAGAGTTTGAAAATAGCTTAAAGGCGACTCCAGAGAATTCATATTTCGTATAGTTTTTACGAGCCCAAAAAAGTGATAAAATTATACTTGGTAACTTATTCTCATGTATTTATGAGAACAAGAAAGAACAAAGACTAAGCTCATGGTTATATGCTTCATTTTTTTAACGATCTTGCAATAGAGAATGAAATTATGCTCAGAGTGACTGCTTCATTTTTAAACGAGATTGAAATAGAAAATGAACTATACTCAGTGTTGTTTTCATTTTTACACAAGCTTGAAACATAGACTGAAATTGTCCTCAGAGTTGGTTTCATTTTTACACGAGCTTGAGGAAAAAGGTTTAGAATGATTCTTCATACTCCTATCATCCCCAGACTGATGGTCAAACTGACGTTGTCAACAAGTGTTTGGAGAATTATTTGAGGTGTTTTGCCTCTGAAAGAAAAAATCAATAGGCTCAATGGTTACCATTAGCTTAATGGTGGTACAAGACTTCTTATCATATAGCTACTCGCATGTCTCGAAGGTCTAGGCGGTTGACCAAACGCCATCAGTTCGATAAGTTATTCTTCGTACCCTCAAAGAATGTTTTCATGGATCAAAATCGCATGAAGCAACAAGTCGATCAAGGTCACTCAGAATCTCAATTTGTTGAAGGCAACCAAGTATTTCTTCGACTGCAACCTTATAAGAAAACTTCACTCAAGGTCAAACATTGTCAAAAACTAGCACCCAAATTTTAAGGTCCTTATACAGTTCTCAAGCGCGTGGGACAAGTGGCCTATCAGTTAGCTTTGCCCAATTATTCTAAGCTCCATCTTGTTTTTCATGTCTCCCACTTAAAGAAGGTTATGGGAACTAAGTGTCAAACTCAAACCAGCCTTCCTGAGTTAGATGAAGAAGGATCCATCTGGTTGTAGCCACAAGAATTTTTGGACCAGCGCGAGCTTCGTCTTCGTCAGTGCACCATCAAGGAAGTGTTATTCCAGTGGAAAGATACAACTCCAGCAGATGCCACATGGGAATCAGCTAATATTATGTAGCAATTTCGTCATCTCAAGCCTTGAGGACAAGGTTGATTTTAAGGGGGAGGGCATGTTAGGGACCTAACCTACCTAACCCCTCAAGTGGGTAGAATAATATATTTCCATGTAATAAAGGTCAATATTAATAAGACCTAGCAATAAGGAAGAATAAGTCAAATATTTCCTCTAGATTTTTCTTTTGGATAGATAGATTTAGTATAAATATAAGTAGAGGGTGTGAGAAGTTTTGTTTTGAAAAATTATTGTAATAGAGCTTCGCTCTGCTGGAGGTTTCCCCCTCGAAGAGGCAAGTGAACCTTGTTTCCTATGAATAAAGGTATAATTTTGGTGTTGTGGTTCCATATAATTTGTTTTTTCGTTGTTATCTCTGCAGTATTTGCGTATTTTGTTTCTATCTCAATGTTATTTTCTGCATTATTTATCTTCTCTACTAATATAATAGACCTGGTACCTTACATTGACTTAGAAATCTAATCATTAAATGCATGTAGAGATTGGTGGAGAAGTTTACGCATGTAGTTATTTGAGCATGAGTTGAGTACAATCATTATTGGAAAGTGTCATGTACCTAACCACCTTTGTACACTGTTAGGGAAACAAAGTACTTCAAAACACAACAATTGTTTTAGTACCACTCTCTCATGTACCCAACCCCCTCTACAGTTTTGATGAGGTGAGGGTTTCTCAAGATCAATACAAATTACTATGTTATCATTATGTAGCATCCCCAAGATTCCTTCCTTGGCCATCCAATGCTACCCATAAGGTTTTATCTGCCTCATAAACAATCCATGAAGCAATCCATGAAGCTAATTTTGACCTCTAGCAACAATATAATACATAATTCATATACAAATATAAAATGGTAGTGGAAATAACAATGCATATTATGAATTATTTCATTACCCATTAAATTTAATGCATTAGCAAAATAGAAAAGAATTCCACAAATAATACTTATCTACAAATGAAGCCATGTCCACATAATTGGTTGTTGAGGAGCGATTTTCCACCTAGTTGTAGGTTCCACCCCTCGACCAAACCATGATACCACTAGGGTGAAGGAGCCTCCTACAAGGCTCTAAAATCACTCAATCTAACCCGTTACTCTCATGATCCATCAACTTGCTACTAGACTCTCCAATCCCTCTTCCAACCATCAAACTAATCATGGAACTATCTTCCTCTATCCCACACAACACAAGAAAAACCCACTCCCTTTTCTACTCAACAATGCCTTACAATGAATGCCCTTCCCTTCCAATAAAACTATGGAAAGAGTCCAATATGTTGTTTACCTTTTGGTAATAACATGGAACAAAAACACAAAACACAAATTACCATCAACAAAACACATGGAAAGCCCTTTTAGTAACAATCATAACAACCATGACAATAATGATGAAAACCAAGGAAAACATCACCATAACCTTAGTAAGAGCTTGTCTCCTCTCCATGGTCACGAATAGGTGAAGGATACATGTATAGTACTTGTATTTAGACCACACCCACAAGTCAAAGATTGATGGGACAACTTGTAAGAAAGAATGGGCAAGAAAAGGGAGTAGTTCCAAAGGACAAGATCAAATCACCCAACAACCCCCCTCTTCCCCTCTTGTGGTATCATAGTCACTTTGTTGCTCCCTCAAGCAATCATTTTGATGGATATTATATTATTATGCATTTTTCCTCTTCATACATGCTTTTACAAAGCCATGAACATATCATGAAAAATATACTCACCACATTGCAAAGCTAGCCCACCACAACTTTCTTGCTCCCTCAAGCAATCATTTTGATGGATATTATATTATAATGCATTTTTCCTCTTCATACATGCTTTTACAAAGCCATGAACATATCATGGAAAATATACTCACCACATTGCAAAGCTAGCCCACCACATGCATTCAATAGTTGGAACTTATTTTGAAAATGTTTACAATGCAACAAACTCAATCCACATGGCTTGACTCCCATCACATAAACCATACAATTAATACATAATAATTAAAATTTGTGATATTATAAGAAACATAACAATGCTCAATTCATTGTTAGAACTAATGTTACCATCATTAGTTCTAACATTCTATGACACTCTCACATTCATTATCTACTCATGCTAACCATAAACTAATCTAGAAATTAACCAAACTCAACACTATGAAAGAAGAATTTCAAACCTTGAATGGAAAATAAATAGATATAGTGAGCAAAGAGGCTAAAAAAGTTAGAAAGCCTTCACCCAATGTATTTTTTCACCCATTATATATTTGCTACTAATTAAATGAATGAAGACAAAATGTTATACTTACATTCTATATAATAAATCTAAAGCCTTCACCCATTATGTATTTGCTACTCATTAAATGAATGAGGACCAAGTGTTATGCTTACATTCTATATAATAAATCTAAAGTTAAATGTTACACTATATTAGAAATCAATTACAAATTATAGCAAAAAAAATTAGAAAAACTTATCATGTACTTTCCATATCATACTTAACTCATAAATAAATTGTACTTTCCATATCATACTTAACTCATAAATAAATTAGAGGAGGATTTTGAATGTACTTGCCATATCATACATAACTCATAAATAAACTATTTTTGAAATATTCTTAAATATTTAAGAAGGGAGAATTTTACGTAGAATTTTTTATCATTTTTTTTTATTAAATTAATTTGGTCAAATTTTTAATTTCTTTATTATTTCAAATTATTATATATATATATATATAGATAGATAGATAGATATATCAAATTAAAATAACCTATACTTTCTTAAAAAACCATATTAATGAAAAATTTTAAAGCATTTATAAAGTTATAGATTTCTATACTATCCCCAAATCACTCCTTTACTTTTAAAAAAATAATACAAAGATAGCATCTCAAACAAAATAAATTCTTTAATACAATCATTTTCTTCTTAAATATGTTTTTATTAAATTAAGATAATAGTAATGTCAATGCTAAGCTATGTATTAAATTGGTGTACTTACTTTATAATAATAATAATATATTTTTAAGGTCATTGCCAAGTTACACATCAAATTGGTGTATAAAACCCACTTATTTGTGAGATGAAAGAGTTTTCCTAGCAATGGAGATATACATACCCTACCCCCTATCCTAACCACTTCTAAATTTAAACATATAACCTCCAAAAAAGAAATATATATCCTTAACCATTAAACCCACTCAAATCACAAAACATATCCTTAACCATTAAAACCACTCAAATCACAAAACAGTAACAGTAAATGAATAAAAAAAATATTTTATTGATAAAATATTGCGTGCTTAACTGTCACAAAACATCGACAAACAGTGGCGATGAACAGGAAGACATGTTTTATTGATAAAATATTACGCTGAGATTGGCCAGCGAATCAAATTAAACCCAATTTTCCAAAATTTATTTATACCATAAAAAAAATTATTAATAATATATAACATGTTATTCTTCCTTCTTCACGAAGAAGTCATTGATTGAAGGCATAATCTCAGGAGCTCTGTTACGCACGTATTTTCTGAGACCGTGCTCAGCATACCTCTCCCCCTCCGCATAGTTTTCGAGGACGCCTGCAGTACGATTTTCTTTGGCAACCCTACATATAACATAGACAGCCACAATTAATTATATAAAGATTAATATTAATAATAATTTGTTAGATCTTAAAAAAAATTAATTAATATTCATAAAAAAAAATTAAACGAATTCAATACCATTTACATACCTCACATCAGGATTAGTGACCAAATTTCGGCATAGTTGAAAAACACACATACTCACAACGAGACCAGTGGCTGCAAAAAGAGGATATACCTGCACCACAGGCAAGGGTAATCTATTCTCAAATTTGTTGTTCATAAAAGGAAAAAAATGAGATTCATAGTATTTATTATGCATTTGGTGATGCAGGCAAGGGTAGAGCTATTCTCAAATTTGCTGTACATAAAGAAAAAAAAATTCACTATTTATTATGGGCGTTGGTTAGCTGTTTTATGAAATGGTTTTTTTGTCGGAATCCGGTAATATAAATTACCACAAATCACTATTTTTTGTTTTTCAGAATTCATTTCTGAATGCAGAAATGGATTCAGCATACTGAAAAACTCCCAAAGTAGTGGGATTTTACAGAAATAATCACTTATATCTACGAATCCAACAATTTCTCACCAGATTTCAGGCAAATATCCGCGAAAAAAATCTTCATTTCGTAAAATCTTAATTATTTAAAAACATCAACTTGAAAAAAAATTGCCCCCAAAAAAATCAACAAAACCCTGCAAACTTTAAGAATGAAAAAAACTAAAAGAACAGGAAAAACCTGCAAAAAGTTTTACAAAATCTGAAAGATTTGAAAAGAAGAAAAGAAAAACGAAAGCAACTAACCTCTGGTTTCACCCAGCGCGTCATTGTTCAGGCCAGGCTTCGGCGCTGTTCTTGGACGGAGAAATTAAAGAAGGCTGTAAGTGCCAGAGATATGTGAGAGAGAAACCGAGTAGAGTACAGTGAGCATTGAATAGTATAATAATATATATGTCTGAACTTTTAGAACGGCGAAATCGAAGGTCGGCTGGATCGTCAAATCCGTTATAATCAATGGGCGGATAACCAATGGGCGTTTACGATTCAAGTTTGGATGAACAATGGGCGCCCGATACAGGGATTGCGCTATAACCACCAATGGGCGTTAAATACCGGATTTGGTAATGGTGGAAAGGGAATGGTGGAAAAGGTTGGCGTCGCCATGGAATTGATGGTAGAGTTCTAATAGATTAGGAATTTTGATGGACTTTCTTGGGTTTATTTGGAATTGGATAAAATCTAAAGGGATTTTATTTCATAGAAATTTGGATTGGGGTAGAAATTTAATTTTATTTGAAATTTGTATTGGAATTTTGTTAAATGTATAGTAAATTTATCATACTCGGAAACTTGTGCTATAAGAAAGACGAATACAAAGTAACAAATGAAAGTAAGAGTTCCTCATCAAAGTCAAACTGCAACGGGGGCCGAAGGTCGTTTTTGTGTTGTGTTTGGGGTTTGAATTGTGTGGAAAAGCAACCTCTCCCAAGATTTTAAACATTAAACAAATTGATTTTGTTGGGATTTGTAAGTTTTTTTGTTTTGTTTTTGAGAGTAGTATATGTACATGATCCATTTTTAGGATGAAAGATGAAAAAAAGATGTAAAGCTTAAGAATACATAATCCATGTTTTTTTTTTTTTGAATTTATAGGCTGTTTTTCTTTGTATTTTGATGTTGAATAGTATTTATTTTTTTAAGTATATGGGATTATTTATATTAATTTATCATAAGAATATTTGCACAAAAAAAATCTTTGTTATTGGCCTGCTGCTCGAGAAACTAAGGAAATATGTTCTTTGCCCATAGAATTTGAAGGAGGTTTTTTAGAGTACCATGTTTAGATAAAAAAAAGCAGTAAAAAGAGAGAATTGGGCTTGTAGGAAGCTATGTTATATCTACTATTTTGTATCATCATTTAAAACCAAAAAAGATGTACACACTAGTCATTGAAATGGGGGATTTGCAATTGAGTCCTAAGGTGGCTCAGGTGTCAATTGCGTGTTGCTCTTCAGGGCTAACATTGTCATCACTATGCATGAAGATGAGAGACAAAATAAGGCTTCTTTGAGGGCAGATGAAGATCGTCCAATTGCAGTTGGATGGTGTTCTGAGCTTCCTCTCGAGTTTGCAACATATGTACAAACAATGTTTTGAGATGTCAATGTAAATTCTGTAGTCTTCCAGTACTTGGTGTTGCGCTCTCTCGTGCTGCCCACGTCCAGAACCCAGCGGGTTATTGCCTTGACCACCTACTGGTCAATCGTCCGGGTTTGCTCCAGTTGAATTTCAACTTCCACTTCCTCCAGGTGATCACGAAATCGATGCAGGGTGGCCGCTCTGAAATTGGCCATGATAGCTTGAACATTGTGTTGCACCCGAGAGTTGGGTATTCCTTCCCCAACCTGGTCGTCAGACGACTCCATTGAAGTGCCACTCCCACGTCTATAGCCACGATGGTACGCCTGTCAAGGTGTCATCGAACTCAAATCTTTCCCCATGATGCCAAGGTTGAAATGTTGCATGGAGGGGCGATGTATCATCCACCTAGGAGCTCGCTTGGCTTGGGAATCCCCCTCAATCTCAATGCCTAGAGCTTTGTCTTTGGCGTAGGCCTATGTTTTTCCCCTTCTATCCCAGAGCTCAACCTTATGTGTTCTTTTCCAAGACTGTCTCACCCTGTTGAAGTTAGTCATGTTGGAGAAGCTAAGGATCGAGGCATTAGTACGTCTCTGCCTATGCATTAAGTCGAGGTTTAACTGCCATGTGGTGGTCGTCGATGTTCTCGTGTGTGAGGATGCTTAGTGTTCGCGTCCCCACCTGATCTCCTTCCATGAGGTCATCAGGCTCTGTCCCCCGATGTTATGCTCTTCCCCAACACCCCATCTAGAGGTTAATGTTGAAAATTATTAATTTTCGATATATGTAGATTTATTTGTTCATTAATAAGAAAGGAAAATCCTTGACAAAAACATAAATTTTTTTAATAATGAATAGTTTTTTAACAAAGTGACTTAATATGTGGACAAACCTAAGATTTCCAATAAATC
Organism: Picea engelmannii; assembly: GCA_009831015.1. Lineage (NCBI taxonomy): Eukaryota > Viridiplantae > Streptophyta > Pinopsida > Pinales > Pinaceae > Picea > Picea engelmannii. The sequence continues at coordinate 240,661 of ML795092.1, forward strand.
AATTTTTTTCCAATAAAATAAAGTTTTTCTAGAATTCTTTCTTATTTTCAAAATTTTGATGACCAATATCATTTTAAAATAGACTCAAAACTCAAAAACAAAATTCCCATCAATTTAATATAATTATAACTTCCAACAAATTTATATAAATTTATAAAAAATATATAAAATAAAAATTTAATTAATCCACTTATTAAATTACTCCATTCCATTTTCTAATAAATATAATCAAACAATAATCCATAAACAAAGAAGTTTCATAACCACCATTTTGGATATTTAAAAAAGCCGACGTAATTAACTTCGAGATTAACCCAGAATTTACATTATTTTTTTACAAATATGGAAAATAACCTAAATCACATCAAAAGAACTCTAAACCTTTTACCACATTTTTTTAATATATACGTTTTCTTAATCAATGGGGATGTTTTTAAATATATATATACACGTTTTCTTAATCTATGGGCATGGGACTCTAGAAGATCATAAGTCAATCCGGTTTAAACCCAGTCAATGTCATCTTCTCAAACCATATTATAA
>ML795092.1:242140-265936 GCA_009831015.1 Picea engelmannii
AATGCATGGGAAATGTACAAATGATGTGTTGAGAGTTTAAGACCTACAAACTGTAGTAGAACTACCAAGATGTAGAATCATTATGAGTTAGTGGAAGAGGTGGGTGGCCACTAGTATCCACCTAGATCAGTTACCCCCCTTAGGAAACAATGTTCCCCATTACATCAAGTTCCTCAGATGGGGAAACTTTTGTTGAATTCGAATAATAGTGGGCCATTTTCTTTGATGAAGAAGTTGTCATACTTTGACAACCCAATAGAGTTGTATGTTCTATGTAACACCATGTTTCCCCCAGTTTGTAAATATAACTATATTGGCCAAGGAACTATGGAAAACTCAAAGGTGTGAATGTTTGATTTGATGGACCTTTGTATAAAAGGTCAATGAATGTAAATTTTGTTATTTTAATAGAAAATGAATATGTGTTGCATGATTGTTAGAAAGGGGATGTGCTAAGAGAGACCATGAATGCTAGGAAAAGGTGGTGGAGGTACCAAGAATGGTTGTGTTAACCTCCATCGAACTAGGACTTTGTTGGATTTAATTGCTCAGGATCAGAACAACCCTCTGACCCAGGAATGAATTACAATCAGGCTGGTAGGTGGGAAGACCTCCTCAAGAGTTAATGAGGCGATGGGGCAGACTGCCCATCTGTAAGGCTTAAAAACCTGACCATGGACTAGGAATTTCGGGCCACATGCAATATTGTTGTTAAAGGAAAGAAAGGAAAGCATGGAGGTCAGAGAGGAAATCTGCGGAGAGTGCAGAGACGAGAGTCGAAGCTCTCGGGTCCGAGGAAGGACTGAAAGAGGAAAGTGAGTTCTGATTGCAGGAAATAGAGACCGAGTCAGGGAGAAGGAGAGTAACCTTCGTCCCTATCTATTTGTGTACTAGGAGAAGGAGAGTAACCTTCGTCCCTATATATTTTTGTACTGGGAGAGGGAGATTAACCTTCATCCCTAACTTTCGTTGAGCTGGAAGAAAGAGATTGAATCTCAAAGCATCGTGGTCTAAGCTCGGGGGTGGCCAGTGGTAAAGCCAATAGGAGTGACTGAGCCTATGGATGGGTGGAAACGAGCACCCCTTTCAGCAGTCACATCACGCCTTATGGTTCTGATAAGTGTTTTCATGCCTTGTGCTTTGAATTGGAAATAATGGATGCATGCGTGTATTTATATGTCTATAAATGGTTTCTGTATTGAAATGATTAAGTTATGAGTATGCATTTTTTCCCATGAGAACTTAGGCTTCTTCTTGATTTTCCATATGCTCTAGTTTAATTCCTCAAAGGAGCTTCCCCGAGCAATTACATCACAGTTCCAGAGTCGGAGCAAGCCTCCTGGCACTGCTACCGTTTTGGTAACCTCGCGAGTTTAACTTGCCTTCTTTCAGAGCTTAAAGTTCTGCGAGTTAAGGAGACATTTCCTTCAGACTAGTAATCTAAGAGACTTTGAATTCGCGCCCAAGTCCTTAACCAAAAACCTGGCTAAGAGTAGAGTTCATAGCCCAATAGTCATTTGAAGGTCCATGTGACTAGGGTCTAGGTACCCTATGTTAAAAGGAGTTAGCACATGAAGATTTCAGGACTTTGAGAGCTCGAAGCTCTGCGATGTCAAATTTCACAATAGTCAAAGTTACCCAAACTACCAAAGTAACAAGAGTCATAGATGACTTAATAAATCGACACCGGAGATGGATGTGAGTCGTTTATCGGGAGGAGAAGCTATCTTGGTCGTCATATTGACTCAAAGATCCATTGGAGTTAACGAATCAAACACCAGTCGCTTAGTTAAATTGAAGGTTGGGAATCATTGTGGAGTGTGAAGGTGAAATTAGTGGACATGCTAGTTCACGGCTCGCAATCAACCAACGTCGTTGATCTCGTTGGGAATGGAAGATCAACGACCAGGATTAGATCCGAGTGGGGCGAGCACTTCCCAAATTGCGTAGATTGGACCCCGCAATCACTGTGAACCGTCGATCTGTGCACGGAGATCGATGGTGGGGAATCATTGCGAAGCGCGAAGGTGAAATTAGTAAACGTGCTAATTCGCGGCCCGCAATTCACCAACGTCGTTGATCTTGTCGGATTGGAAGATCAATGACCCCATTTAGACCGAGTTGGGCAAGTACTTTTCAGATTGCGAAGGTTGAGCTCTTTGATACAGAGTGCGCATGTTGGGGCCTCGCAATCACTGTGAACCGTCGATTGACAAACAAATTGGTACTGGTCAGATCATGACCGTCAAACCTAGAAAAGTTGCTAGGTGGATGGTAGTGAGTTCCTTTGGAACTCTGTGGAGTCACAGAGTCCATCTGTACCATCGATCTGAGTGAAAGGAAATGTGTCGACAAATCGTCGACTTCAGGTGTAAGCACTCCAAGAGAAAGCAGGTGTGGAGAGGTTGAAACTTCTGAAGCCTGAAGAGCCTAAGTGATTTGCAGTCGTCGATCTATGGGAGACACACGTTGACATATTGTCGACTTTGGGTGTAATAACTTCGGGAGAAAGTGAGTGTGGAGAGGTTGAAACTCCCGAAGCCTAAAGAGCCGAAGTGATTTGAAGCCGTCGATCTGTGGGAGACACGCGTCGACAGATCGTCGACTTTGGGTGTAAGCACTCCGAGAGAAAGCGAGTGTGGAGAGGTTGAAACTCCTTAAGCCCGAAGAGACAAAGTGATTTTTAGCTGTCGATATGTGGGAGACACGCGTCGACAGATCATCAACTTCGGGTGTAAGCACTCTAGGAGAAAGCGAGTGTGGAGAGGTTGAAACTCCTGAAGCTTGAAGAGCCAAAGTGATTCGCAATCGTCGATCTGTGGGAGACACACGTTGACAGATCATCGACTTCGAGTGTAATCACTCTGGGGGAAAGCGAGTGTGGAGAGGTTGACACTCCCAAAGCCCGAAGAGTCGAAGCAAATCTGAGTCGTCCAAGCCAAAGGGATAGGTGTCATCAGATCCTTCACTTTGGAGGAAAGTCACTCTGGGAGAAAAGGGGATGTGTTGAACAAGAACTCCTAAAGGCCGGAGAGACAAAGTTCATCTGAGTCATCAGTCAGCTGAGGACAAGTGTCAGCAGATCTCCTATTTAAGGAGATAGCCACTTTGAAGGAAAGTGGGGTCACGAGAGTTGAGAACTCCTGAAGTAAATTGTGACCATTGATTTTAAAGAGACACGCGTCGACAGATCGTTGACTTTGGGAGAAATCACATTGGGAGAAAAGGTGGTGCGAGCGTTCGGGACTCCCAAATGTTGAAGTCTCGAAGTGGACCCGAGCCATTGATTTAGATGGACGTGTGGCACCTAATATGGAACTTCGAGTACAAAGTACTTCAGAGGAAAAGAGTTGGAGTGCTCAGAACTCCTGAACGTCGAAGTCTCGAAGAAGATCATAATCGTCAATCACAAGGGACACATGGCGCTCTTTCTGTAACTCTGGGTACATAGTACTTCGGAGGAAAAAGGTGTAGGAACGTTTGAAACTCTCGGACAAAAAAGTTTTGAAGTAAATCAGGTTCTTTGAAATCCCCAAGGACACATGGCGTCGGATTGTGAACTTTAGAGGTTTTCCACTCCGGAGGATTCGCGTGGTGGTCGTCTTGGTGCATGTTGTCTTGGTGTCTAGCCATAGCCCATGGTCATATGCAAGTATAGGGGGATGAAAGGACCCGAAGATCTTGGAAGAGGATATCTTCCTTCTCTGAGCTCATCTCAGAGCATGGAGATTGTGGCTAGAAAGATCTGGAAGAGCAGAATGGAATAGTGACCTCTTAATGAGGGTATTGTTCTCTCAAGAAGAAGTAAATTTTTATGCCCCGTCGTGGGTGTGTTTCAAATTGGTATCAGAGCATGGTTACAACACTTGGCTTGCTTGGGCTCATGGACAAGTCTCTTAAAAACCATATATATAGAACCTTTAAGAGTGACACCCTATCTTACCTCTTTCTTAAAGAGTCTGTGTTGGCCCTTGACCAAGTTTTGAGGAACACTTGGTCATAATTTACCGTTTTTGGGACTTCGACGGACTGTCGAAGACAAAGCGCAAAGAGAAGCAGAAATTGCGGAATCTAGGCTCCCTTTTGGGAATATGTAATGGGAAAGGGATGTCGGCCCATGGGTTTACCCACGCTTAGGCCCACTTTTGTAATTTATAAATAAAAGGATAGGCAATGTAAGAAGTAGTAGATGTGATTGCTTAGTGCAATTGGTAGTGCATCTATGTGATGTTGAATAAGTTCTTTGTGCAAACTGTGTAAGGCTTGCAAGGCTAAGTGCAAGTTACTCTGAGGTTGCTATAGAAAGCTAAGTGTTGTAACGCAAGGAAGAAGGATCTAGCGAGCTGCGCAGATTTTATGTCCTATGCGAAGAAGGGTTTTGGAGGCTTTGTGCTTGTAATAGATTGAAGACGATAATAAAGAAGAAGATCTTGTGGACGTAGCCCCAGGGTGGGGGTGAACCACGTAAATCTGTGTGTTATGCTTCGTGCTTTGATTCAATGTGTTTATCTTTGCTTATGCTATGTGCTTTTATATATCCACTTATGCTCTATGCTTCTTAGATATATATGATTGTTATATCTTATGTGTATGAGGATGCTTAGTGCTGATCTTTTGGATCTGATCTAGGTTACTATGGTTAAGTGTTGAAATATTGTAGATCTAAGTGTACACCGCGAAGCTCTGTGTTGTCTGCGAAGTACAATAAGGGTTGAATATTGATGAATGATTGATGCTAAGTGCTTTGTAAATTATATAGTCACATGTCTATGTCCCAGCTAAGGTTGCAGACACCTGAGTCTTGCAACCACCCCTGCCTCTACCTCAGGTGAGACTTCATCTACTTCGCAAGTGTTGCTGAAAGGGTCGGTAGTAAGGGCTTTGTTGGTGCACTCTTGAGCATTGAACCCTGGGTCTGCCCCTGTGCCAACAAATGGTTCCGTTGTCGGGACTGAAACTGTGATTTCTAGGAACTAAGGAAGAAGAAACTTTGTGCAAAAGAAATCTTTGTGCGTAGATCTATTGCCCTAGTGCACAGCTTTTTACTCGACCTATGAAGCTTTATGCCAAGAATAAGGTCAGATCTGAAGAAAGGAAGATCAGATCTGAATAAAATAAGCGAGATTTGAACGCTTTGTACTCTAAGAAAAGTAAAAGTGGAAATTTCCAAAAGAAAGAGGTAAGATCTACGAAAAAGAGGTAAGATATGTAAGCTTTGTGCTCTAATAAAGGTAAGAATAGTTAAAATTTCTTAGATCTGAAATCTTTGTGCTCTGTAGAAGTAAGATAAGTGAAATTTTTTTTCTGTTTCTAAAGCATGAATCTAGATATCTTTGATAGATTTTGTCCTAGCTTAAAAACTAGGGCATTAATAGATGAAAGAAAGTTTGATATTAATAAATATGATAAGCATAATGATAGATATGTTATACCTATGCATAGAAAGAATGTTTGGACTAACAAATGGATGCAAGATCCTAGAAAGAATTTTTTGCAGGTTAGCTATCACGATTCTAGTGTGTAGTACAGAAGAGGTTAGGGATCATTTAAAAGAAAGTGAGGATTAATCCTATGCTATAGTTGCAGAAAACCAGGCCATCTAGCTAAGGAATGCCTTGGTAGAAGACCTAGTTGTCTCTGTTGCAAAGCTATGGACCATGAGGTATTGGATTTCCCTAGAATGATCGCTAAGATTGAAAGGATAAAACTGAATCAAGAAGACCATAAGACAGATCCAGAAAAGGCAAAAACCCAACAAGAATCAGAGAAAGTATTAATACATATGAAAGAAACCCTGAAGGAACATAAAGATGTTCGATTACCAAAGATCTTCAAAGAAAATGAGCAATTTGAAGCAAGAATAGGGGACTTCGACATTGACTATATTATTGATGAAGAAACACAAGTGAACATTATGCGAGAAAGAACTTGGGAAGCTATAGGGAAGCCTGCCATGATTCCTTCACTGGGAGGAATAGGACTATTCAAAGGAAAACTGATGATGTTATGTGGAAAACTCTCTCAGATACCTATGATAGTCAATGGAACTTCGACAGAAGAAGATTTTGAGATTATCAAATTCATTGAGGACAGCGCCCCGTTTACTATGCTACTCGGAAAACATTGGATTGAAAGAGATCAAGCCAGAAAGAAGGAAGAAGAAGAGGTTTAAGAACAACAGAAACAAGAGTTAAAAGATTTCATGACTAAAAGGATCGCACATATGATAGAAGAATAGGAGAACTGCTCGAAGCCATCTGACACTAGAATCCCAGACATCGAGGCCAAAGCTACCCAAAAGGCTGAAATTTGTACCTTAGACAAAGAAGAAGTGATATACGTAAACCCTAGGAGAGAATCTCACCAACACGAAGTGACTATGTCCAAGGAAAATAAGAATCAAAATGGGAAGAGAATCACCGAGATGAAGCTCGTCGGAAAGAAGGCTAGAAAGCTAAGTAAGAAGAAGGCTAAGATGGAAAAATTACAAAAGATCCCAGAGGGTACCTCGTAGCAAGACTTTGCAGAATTGGAGCTTCATCGGGATATCAGAACAACGACATATGTCACTTCACCAAGGCGAAGTAATATAGCCTTTGGAAGCCAATATAACCGTTCGATTGTTGCTTTGAACGGGTCAAAAAGCATTTATGACTCACCACTAGACCGTTAGACCACACCATAATGGACATAACATAAGTTAATGCAACCTCATACCTGTTGCAAGCAGACCATTGCTAAGTTTCCCTACTTAGTCTGTCACACAACGCACTGAGAATACTTTTTGCTAAGTGAGAATTTGAGCCCGAATTCTGAGATTACTTCACCCTGTGATCATTGCCTTGTTCCCATACCGTTCACTATAGTCCCTGAATTCATTTTCACACCCGAGCTAGTTGACCTGATCTTATATGCTGGACGAGCTTAGCATTGTTGAGAATGTAGTTGAAGAAGTTTTGATTGAATTAATGACTGAGAGAGTCATGTCGGAGCAAGGATTATCTACAGGAGTCGAAGCATCGTCAACAAGAGGACTCCATGCCTCCCCTTCCACTGCTCGCACAGGTCCATCCCGACCGACCGATGAGAAACGGACCAAGCACAGGGATGACATTGCAAATGCCAAGCTTATCCCACGCATTCTACTTACTTACCACATCTAAGCAGTGCCATCAACCATGACAGTATACCTTGATACTTCAAGTACACTTTGATCAAAGTGTACCTTCTGAAAGGGGTGCGCGCAGTTCTTGTTGACCAAGATAAGCTCGCAACACTAAAATTTAGGGATTTTAACCTTGGAGATCATAAAGTTTACAACATGTTAGCCCCACATAAGTACTTAACCAAGACCAAAGGAAAGAATTCTAAGATTGTCCCACAGTCATGGACCCAGAACCTCGCGCAATCCACACTGCTTAATGTAATGAAGATCCTTCACTTCAGTAGACACCAGGAAGTCAACGCATGCGTCAAGTTGTTGTTGTCCTACTTCCACAAAGGATACTTATGGTTGGACTGCCACATCACTGTGGATCTGACCTTGATCAATCGGATCACAGGACTTAGTATGCAGGGCCCTGACCCACGGGAGTTTTACCCTGGAAAGACCTCACACTGAGCACTAGCACAGAAGATAAAAAAAACTTATGGCGATGTTGAGAAAGGCACGCAAGGCTATAAGGTAGCCTCTATCCAGAGTGGCGCAGTGCGCCTTGCCTGTCAGTTGATCACGGGCAAGCTAGTTCACAAGAACAGACCAACACAAGTGACTGGATTCATAGTTGACCTCGCAGGGAAGTGCGTTAAGGGACTACAGATGAACTGGGAGTCATTCCTTGTAAACCAACTAGAGCTTGATTGCAGAGAAGAACAAGACCAAGGGTATGAGTTCCACTTTAATTGGTTTCTCATACTAATCGCTTTCATCGCCTAGGAGCTACCAGAAGGTGCCACTTTTCTGGAGATCGAACCCTTCGAACCACTGGACACGAAGTTCTATATGTTGTGGTACTCCAGCGACATGAACAAGCAATGGAAGTCTAATGCCATATTCCATGCCTATTACAACCAATTGAAGAATGCAATCCAGTCTACATCACGCCTCACCCCAAACACACTTCACAGGTTTATACCTTTGATAAAATTCAGCACGGACCGCCACTTCACCTATATCACAACGCATGCTGATGAGCACAAACAACAACTCCAGTTGTACTACAAGTTGACAGAAGAAGACTTGGAGCAGATTACCAATGAATGGTTGGTAGACCTCCTTGTTGCAACGGACCCCACAGAAATGTCCAACATGGATAGCCCTGAAGCTATGCCAGATACACCTAGACCAAGAAAGACTAAGAAGAATGATGAAGTTCAAGATGTCCATAGCACATCCACGAAGACTACTTCGATCTCACCTGCGCAAGGAGGTGATGGTGAAGAACTAGGTGGCACAGAAGTTGAGAAAAACACAGGCGAGGTTACTCCGCTTAGAGAGGAGGGGGATCCTTCTAATAAAAGGAAGATTACCCCACCAAATCCCTCATCCCGAAAGTTTTTTTTTTTAGAATTTATAGGTTGTTTTTCTTTGTATTTTGATGTTGAATAGTATTTATTTTTTAAGTATATGGGATTATTTATATTAATTTATCATAGGAATATTTGTACAAAAAAAATCTTTGTTATTGGCTTGTTGCTCGGGAAACTAAGGAAATACGTCATCTGCCCATAAAATTTGAAGGAAGTTTTTTAGAGTACCATGTTTAGATAAAAAAAGGTAGTAAAAAGAGAGAATTGGAGCTTGTAGGAAGCTATGTTATATCTACTATTTTGTATCATCATTTAAAACCAAAAAAGATGTACACACTAGTCATTGAAATGGGGGATTCGCAATTGAGTCCTAAGGTGGCTCAGGTGTCAATTGTGTGTTGCTCTTCAGGGATAACGTTGTCATCATTGTGCATGAAGATGAGAGATAAAATAAGGCTTCTTTGAGAGCAGATGAAGACCATCCAATTGCAGTTGGATGGTGTTCTGAGCGTCCTCTCGAGTTTGCAACATATGTCCCAACAATGTTTTGAGATGTCAATGTAAATTCTACAGTCTTCCAGTACTTGGTGTTGTGCTCTCTCGTGCTGCCCACGTCCAGAACCCAGCGGGTTATTGCCTTGACCACCTACTGGTCAATCGTCCGGGTTTGCTCTAGTTGAATTTCAACTTCCACTTCCTCCAGGTGATCACGAAATCGATGCAAGGTGGCCGCTCTTAAATTGGCCACAATAGCTTGAGCATTGTGTTGCACCCGGGAGTTGGGTATTCCTTCCCCAACCTAGCGGTCAAACAACTCCGTTGAAGTGCCACTCCCACGTCTATAGCCACGACGGTACACCTATCGAGGTGTCATCAAACCCAAATCTTTCTCCATGTTGCCAAGGTTGAAATGTTGCATGGAGGCACGATGTGTCATCCACCTGGGAGCCCGCTTGGCTTGGGAATCCCCCTCAATCTCAATGCCTGGAGATTTGTCTCTGGCGTAGGCCTAAGTTTTTCCCATTCTATCCCAGAGCTCAACCTTATGTGTTCTTTGCCAAGACTGTCTCACCCTGTCGAAGTTAGTCATGTTGGAGAAGCTAAGGATCGAGGCGTTAGTACGTCTCTGCCTCTGCATTAAGTCGAGGTTTAATTGCCACGTGATGGTTGTCGATGTTCTCGTGTGTGAGGATGCTTAGTGTTCGCGTCCCCACCTGATCTCCTTCCATGAGGTCATGAGGCTCTGTCCCCCGATGTTATGCTCTTCCCCAACACCCCATCCGAGGGTTGATGTTGAAAATTATTAATTTTCGATGTATGTAGATTTATTTGTTCATTAATAAGGAAGAAAAATCCTTAACAAAAACATGAATTTTTTTAATAATGAATATTTTTTAACAAAGTGACTTAATATGTGGACAAACCTAAGATTTCCAATAAATCAATTTTTTTCCAATAAAATAAAGTTTTTCTAGAATTCTTTCCTATTTTCAAAATTTTGATGACCAATATCATTTTAAAATAAACTCAAAAACAAAATTTCCATCAATTTAATATAATTATAACTTCCAACAAATTTATATAAATTTATAAAAAATATATAAAATAAAAATTTAATTAATCCACTTATTAAATTACTCCATTCCATTCTCTAATAAATATAATCAAACAATAATCCATAAACAAACAAGTTTCATAACCACCATTTTGGATATAAAAAAAGCCGACGTAATTAACTTCGAGATTAACCCAGAATTTACATTATTTTTTTCCAAATATGGAAAAGAACCTAAACAACATCAAAAGAACTCTAAACTTTTTACCACATTTTTTTAATATATATATATATATATATATATATATATATATATATATATACGTTTTCTTAATCAATGGGGATGTTTTTTAATATATATATATATATATATACACGTTTTCTTAATCTATGGGCATGGGACTCTAGAAGATCATAAGTCAATCCGGTTTAAACCAAGTCAATGTCATCTTCTCAAACCATATTATAAAATATTTTATTTACCCATAGATTGAACCAAATAAATTGCGGGTCAGACAAATCTCCCTTAAGCTAAGTGCGGGATTAAAACACAAGTTCTATATTTCCAATAAAACTGTTTTTCTTTTTAATACATTACGTTTTAAAAAAAAATGAATTTGAAATGGGATAAAAAAACTATTTCATAAGTAATCAAACTTTTTTATATCTTTCCACTCAGTTGAATAGTGTAAAGTCGGTGGAAAAACTAGTGAAATTGTCAAACTTCGTCAAAATCAACGATAATTATTATATAGCCATTTGATTTTTAAGGGGTTTTTATTTAACTATTTTTAAGCGGAGATGGTTAATTGAAATAATTTATATATGGGCTCTTCTGATTGTTGTAGCCATGTGAGCATCCCCTGCCTTTAGAGGGCAAGATTGAATCTTCTGTCAATACATTAGGGTGCAAGGGAAATGTATTTTCTTTTTAAGATTTTCATGAAAGGGATATTAGCTTCATGTTTATTAGTTTACCTTTTTTTTTTCTTTTTGGAAAGAGTTGAAAGACATGGTTTACATGGCTTTGTTGTTTAACATATTGATTTGGAGTATGAGGAGAATGAATGTAGATAGCAATATAAGCAGAAGCACACAAAGTTATTTCGGAGAACATTGTAATATATTGAAATCCAAATTATGTTAATGAAAGAAATATAAATACCTAATAATATGCAAAGTAATACAAACTAGCTAGAATGGTGGTAGCTTATCTTTGAAAAGTGACACGTTGGCTACACTCTTTCATAAAAAGAAGATTACAAGAGGTAGAAAATCCATTTTAACATAAAGTATAAAACTCTAAGAGGCAAAAGTCCTAAAAATCTAAAACCCTAACCCTAGGAGAGGAGGTGGAAAAAGGAATGCAGGCCTTGAGAAGCCTATTTGATACACCAATATCCCAGGGCCACAAATTTTGCATTCAAACTCTATTTGGGGCATTTCTTGGAGTGTTACAAAGCTTATTCTACGCTTTATAATGTCGAAAAATGCATGGGAAATGTACAAATGATGTGTTGAGAGTTTAAGACCTACAAACTGTAGTAGAACTACCAAGATGTAGAATCATTATGAGTTAGTGGAAGAGGTGGGTGGCCACTAGTATCCACCTAGATCAGTTACCCCCCTTAGAAAACAATGTTCCCCATTACATCAAGTTCCTCAGATGGGGAAACTTTTGTTGAATTCGAATCCTAGTGGGCCATTTTCCTTGATGAAGAAGTTGTCCTACTTCAACAACCTAATAGAGTTGTATGTTCTATGTAACACCATGTTTCCCCCAGTTTGTAAATATAACTATATTGGCCAAGGAACTATGGCAAACTCAAAGGTGTGAATGTTTGATTTGATGGACCTTTGTATAAAAGGTCGATGGATGTAAATTATGTTATTTTAATAGAAAATGGATACGTGTTGCATGACTGTTGGAAAGGGGATGTGCTAAGAGAGACCACGAATGCTAGGAAAAGGTGGAGGAGGGGACCAAGAATGGTTGCATTAACCTCCACCGAACTAGTACTTTGTTGGATTTAATTGCTCAGGATCAGAACAACCCTCTGACCCATGAATGAATTACAGTCAGGCTAGTAGGTGGGAAGACCTCCTCAAGATTTAATGAAGCAATGGGGCAGACCGCCCATCTGTAAGGCTTCCAGACCTTACCACGGACTGAGAATTTCGGACCACATGCAATGTTGCTGGAAAAGGAAAGAAAGGAAAGCGTGGGGGTCGGAGAGGAAATCTGCGAAGAGTGCAAAGACGAGAGTCGAAGCTCTCGGGTATGAGGAAGGACTGAAAGAGGAAAGTGAGTTATGATCGCAGGAAATAGAGACCGAGTCGACAAAAGGAGAGTAACCTTTGTCCCTATCTATTTGCGTACTAGGAGAAGGAGAGTAACCTTCGTCCCTATCTATTTTTGTACTGGGAGAGGGAGATTAACCTTCGTCCCTAACTTTCGTTGAGCTAGAAGAAAGAGATTGAATCTCAAAGCATCATGATCTAAGCTCGGGGGTGGCCAATGGTAAATCCATTAGGAGTGACTGAGCCTATGGTTGGGTGGAAACGAGCACCCCTTTCAGCAGTCACATCATGCCTTATAGTTCTGATAAGTGTTTTCATGCCTTGTGCTTTGAATTGGAAATAATGGATGCATGTGTGTATTTATATGTCTATAAATGGTTTCTGTATTGAAATGATTAAGTTATGAGTATGCGTTTTTTCCCTTGAGAACTTAGGCTTATTCTTGATTTTCCATATGCTCCAGTTTAATTCCTCAAAGGAGTTTCCCTGAGGAATTACATCACAGTTCCATAGTTGGAGCAAGCCTCTTAGCACTGCTACCGTTTTGGCAACCTCACGAGTTTAACTTGCCTTGTTTCAAAGCTTAAAGTTCTGCGAGTTAGGGAGACGTTTCCTTCAGACCAGTAGTCTAAGAGACTTTGAATTCGCACCCAAGTCCTTAACCAAAAACTTGGCTAAGAGTAGATTTCATAGCCCAAGAGTCATCTGAAGTTCCATGTGACCTGGGTCTAAAAACCATGCACTAAAAGGAGTTAGCTCGTGAAGGTTTCGAAACTTCGGGAGCTCGGAGCTCTGTGATGTCAAATTTCACGATAGTCAAAGTTACTCGAACTACCAGAGTAACAAGACTCGTAGATGACTTAAGAACCCAACACCAGAGATGGATGCAAGCCATTTATCAGGAGGAGAAGCTATCCCAGTCGTCATATCGACTCAAAGATCCATTGGAGTTAACGAATCAAACACCAGTCGCTCAGTTAAATCGAAGGTTGGGAATCATTGTGGAGTGCGAAGGTGAAATTAGTGGACATGCTAGTTCACGGCCCGCAATCAACCAACATCGTTGATCTTGTTGGGAATGGAAGATCAACGACCAGGATTAGATCCGAGTGGGATGAGCACTTCCCAAATTGCGTAGATTAGACCCCATAATCACTGTGAACCGTCGATCTGTGCACGGATATCGATGGTGGGGAATCATTGCGGAGCACGAAGGTGAAATTAGCAGACACACTAGTCCGCGGCCTGCAATTCACCAACGTCATTGATCTTGTTTGGTTGGAAGATCAACGACCCCGTTTAGACCGAGTTGAGCGAGTACTTTTCAGATTACGGAGGTTGAGCTCTCTGATACAGAGTGTGCATTTTAGGGTCTCTCAATCACTGTGAACTGTCGATTGATGAACAAATCGGTATTGGTCGGATCATGACCATCAAACCTAGAAAATTTGCTAGGTGGATGGTCGTGAGTTCCTTTGGAACTCTGTGGAGTCACGGAGTCCATCTGTACCATCAATCTGAGTGAAAGGAAACGCGTCGACAAATCGTCGACTTCAGGTGTAAGTACTCCAAGAGAAAGCGGGTGTGGAGAGGTTGAAACTTCCAAATCCCGAAGAGCCGAAGTGATTTGCAATCATCGATCTATGGGAGACATGCGTTGACAAATCGTTGACTTCGGGTATAAGCACTCCAGGAGAAAGCGAGTGTGGAGAGGTTGAAACTTCTGAAGCCCGAAGAGCCGAAGTAATTTGAAGTCTTTTCTCTGTGGGAGACACATGTTGACAGATCGTCGACTTCGGGTGTAAGCACTCTGGGAGAAAGCGAGTGTGGAGAGGTTGAAACTCCCGAAGCCTGAAGAGACAAAGTGATTTGTAGCCGTCGATATGTGGGAGACACGCGACGACAGATCGTCGACTTCGGGTGTAAGCACTATGGGAGAAAGCGAGTGAGGAGAGGTTGAAACTCCTGAAGCTCAAAGAGCCGAAGTGATTGGCAACCGTCGATCTATGGGAGACACGCATTGACAGATCGTCGACTTCGGGCATAAGCACTCTAGGGGAAAGCGAGTGTGGAGAGGTTGACACTATCAAAGCCGGAAGAGTCGAAGCAAATCTGATCCGTTCAAGCCAAATGGACAGGTGTCGTCAGATCCTGCACTTCAAAGGAAAGTCACTCCAGGAGAAAAGGGGATGTGTTGAACAAGAACTCCCGAAGGCCAGAGAGTCGGAGTTCATCTGAGTCGTCTGTCAGCTGATGACAGGTGTCAGCAGATCTCCTATTTAAGGAGATAGCCACTTCGGAGGAAAGTGGAGTCACGAGAGTTGAAAACTCCCGAAGTAAATTGTGACCATCGATTTGAAAGAGACACGCGTCGACAGATCGTTGACTTCAGGAGAAATCACTCTGGGAGAAAAGGTGGTGTGAGCATTCAAGACTCCCGAATGCCGAAGTCTCAAAGTGGACCCAAGCCATTGATTTAGATGGACGTGTGGCACCTAATCTGGAACTTCAGGTACAAAGTACTTTAGAGGAAAAGAGTTGGAGTGCTCGAAACTCCTAAACGTCGAAGTCCCGAAGAAGATCATAATCATCGATCACAAGGGACGCATGGCACTCTTTCTGTAACTCTGGGTACAGAGTACTTCGGAGGAAAAAGGTGTAGGAATGTTTGAAACTCTCAGACACCGAAGTTTCGAAGTAAATCAGGGTCTTCGAAATCCCTGAGGACACATGGCGTCGGATTGTGAACTTTAGAGGTTTTCCACTCTGGAGGATTCGCGTGGTGGTCGTCTTGGCGCATGTTGTCTTGGCGTCTCGTCATAGCTCGCAGTCATATGCAAGTATAGGGGGATGAAAGGACCCAGAGATCTTGGGAGAGGATATCTTCCTACTCTGAGCTCATCTCAGAGCATGGAGATTGTGGCTAGAAAGCTCTGGAAGAGTAGAATGGAATAGTGACCTCTTAATGAGGGTATTGTTCTCTCAAGAAGAATGAAATTTGTATGCCCTGTCATGGGTGTGTTTCAAATTGGTATCAGAGCATGGTTACAACACTTGGCCTGCTTGGGCTCATGGACGAGTCTCTTAAAAATCATATATATAGAACCTTTAAGAGTGACACCCTATCTTACCTCTTTCTTAAAGAGTTTGTGTTGGCCCTTGACCAAGTTTTGAGTAACACTTGGTCATAATTTACCGTTTTTGGGACTTCGACAGCCTGTCGAAGACAAAGCGCAAAGAGAAGCAGAAATTGCGGAAGCTAGGCTCCCTTTTGGGTCCTTCTTGGGAATATGTAATGGGAAAGGGATGTCGGCCCGTGGGTTTACCCATGCTTAGGCCCACTTTTGTAATTTATAAATAAAAGGATAAGCAATGTAAGAAGTAGTAGATGTGATTTCTTAGTGCAATTGGTAGTGCATCTATGTGATGTTGAATAAGTGCTCTGTGTGAACTGTGTAAGGCTTACAAGGCTAAGTGAAAGTTACTGTGAGGTTGCTATAGAAAGCTAAGTGTTGTAACACAAGGAAGAAGGATCTAGTGAGCTGCGTAGATCTTATGTCCTATGCGAAGAAGGGTTTTGGAGGCTTTGTGCTTGTAACAGATTGAAGACAATAATAAAGAAGAAGATCTTGTGGACGTAGCCCCAGGGTGGGGGTGAACCACGTAAATCTGTGTGTTATTCTATGTGCTTTGATTCAATGTGTTTATCTTTTCTTATGTTATGTGCTTTGATATATCCACTTATGCTTTGTGCTTCTTAGATATATATGATTGTTAGATCTGATGTGTATGAGGATGCTTAGTGTTGATATTCTGGATCTGATCTGGGTTACTATGGTTAAGTGTTGAAATACTGTAGATCTGAGTGTACACAGTGAAGCTCTGTGTTGTCTGCGAAGTATAATAAGGGTTGAATATTGATGAATGATCGATGCTAAGTGCTCTGTAAATTATATAGTCACATGTTTGTGTCCTAGCTAAGGTTGCAGACACTTGAGTCTTGCAACCACCCCTGCCTCTACCTTGGGTGAGACTTCATCTACTTCGCAGGTGTTGCTGAAAGGGTCGGTAGTTAGGGCTTTGTTGGTGCACTCTTGAGAGTTGAACCCTGGGTCTACCCCTGTGCCAACAAATGGTTCCATTGCTGGGACTGAAACTGTGATTTTTGGGAACTAAGGAAGAAGAAACTTTGTGCAAAAGAAAGCTCTGTGCGTAGATCTGTTGCCCTATTGCACATCTTTTTACTCGACCTGTGAAGCTTTGTGCCAAGAATAAGGTCAGATCTGAAGAAAGGAAGATCGGATCTGAAGAAAAGAAGCGAGATCTGAACGCTCTATGCTCTAAGAAAAGTAAAAGTGGAAATTTCCAAAAGAAAGAGGTTAGATCTGCATAAAAGAGGTAAGATTTGTAAGCTCTGTGCTCTAATAAAGGTAAGAATAGTTAAAAGTTCTTAGATCTGAAATCTTTGTGCTCTGTAGAAGTAATATCAGTGAAAAAAAAATTATGTTTCTAAAGCGTGAATCTAGGTATGTTTGATAGATTTTGTCCTAGCTTAAAAACTAGGGCATTAATAGATGAAAGAAAGTTTGATATGAATAAATCTGATAAGCATAATGATAGATATGGTATACCTATGCATATAAAGAATGTCTAGACTAACAAATGGATGCAGGATCCTAGAAATAATTTTTTGCAGGTTAGCTATCACGATTCTAGTGCGCAGTACATAAGAGGTTGGGGATCATTTAAAATAAAGTGAGGATTAATCCTATGTTATAGTTGCAGAAAACCAGGCCATCTAGCTAAGGAATGCCCTGGTAGAAGACCTAGTTTTCTCTGTTGCAAAGTTATGGACCATGAGGTATTGGATTGCCCTAGAATGATCGCTAAGCTTGAAAGGATAAATCTGAATCAAGAAGACCATAAGGTAGATCCAGAAAAGGAAAAAACCCAGCAAGAATCAGAGAAAGTATTAATACAGATGAAAGAAACCCTGAAGAAACATAAAGATGTTCGATTACCAGAGATCTTCAAATAAAATGAGCAAGTCGAAGCAAGAATAGGGGACTTCGACATTGACTGTATTCTTGATGAAGAAACACAAGTGAACATTATGCAAGAAAGAACTTGGGAAGCTATAGGGAAGCCTGCCATGATTCCTTCACTGGGAGGAATAGGACTATTCAGAGGAAAACTAATGATGTTATGTGGAAAACTAGATACCTATGACAGTCAATGGAACTTCGACAGAAGAAGATTTTGAGATTATCAAATTCATTGAGGACAACGCCCCGTTTACTATGCTACTCGAAAAACCTTGGATTGAAAGAGATCAAGCTAGAAAGAAGGAAGAAGAAGAGGTTTTAGAACAACATAAACAAGAGTTAAAAGATGTCATGACTAAAAGGATCGCACAGATGATAGAAGAACATGAGAATTGCTCGAAGCCATCTGACACTAGAAGCTCAGACATCGAGGCCAAAGCTACCCAAAAGGCTAAAATTTGTACCCTAGACAAAGAAGAAGTGATATACCTAAACCCTAGGAGAGAATCTCACCAGCACGAAGTGATTATGTCCAAGGAAAATAAGAATCAAAAAGGGAAGAGAATCACTGAGACGAAGCTCACTGGAAAGAAGGCTAGAAAGCTAAGTAAGAAGAAGGCTAAGATGGAAAAATTACAGAATATCCCAGAGGGTACCTCGCAGCAAGACACTTTGCAGAATTGGAGCTTCCCTGGGATATCAGAACAATGACATATGACACTTCGCCGAGGCGAAGTAATATAGTCATTGGAAGCCAATATAACCATTCAACTGACGCTTCGAACGGGTCAGAAAGAATTTATGGCTTGCCACTAGACCGTTAGACCGCGCCATAACGGATAGAACATAAGTTAATGCAACCTCATACCCGTTGCAAGTAGACCGTTGCTAAGTTTCCCTACTTAGTCCGTCACGCCACGCACCGAGAATACTTTTTGCTAAGTGAGAATTTGAGCTTGAATTCTGAGATTAATTCACCTTGTGATCATTGCCTTGTTCCCATACCGTTCACTGTAGTCCCTAAATTCATTTTCACACCCGAGCTAGTTGACCTGAGCTTGTATGTCGGACGAGCTCAGCACTGTTGAGAAAGTAGTTGAAGAATTTTTGATTGACTTAATGACTGAAAGAGTCATGTCGGAGAGAGGATTATCTACAGGAGTCCAAGCATCATCAACAAGAGGACTCCAGGCCTCCCCTTCCACTGCTCGTGCCGGTCCATCCCGGCCGACCGATGAGAAACAGACCAAGCACAGGGATGACATCGCAAATGCCAAGCTTATCCCACTCATTCTACCTACTTACTTACCACATCTAAGTGGTGCCATCAACCGTGATAGTGTACCTCAATAATTCGAGTACACTTTGATCACTGTGTACCTTCTGAAAGGGGTGCACGCAGTTCGTGTTGACCAGGATAAGATCGCAACATTAAAATTTAGTGATTTTAACCTTGGAGATCGTAAAGTTTACAACATGTTAGACCCGCATAAGTACTTAACCAGGACCAAAGGAAAGAATTCTAAGATTGTCCCGCAGTCATGGACACAGAACCTCGCGCATCCCACATTGGTTAATGTAATGAAGATCCTTCACTTTGGAAGACACTAGGAAGTCAACGCATGCGTCAAGTTGTTGTTGTCCTGCTACCACAGAGGATACTTATGGTTGGACCACCACATCACTGTGGATCCGACCTTGATCAATCAGATCACATGACTTAGTATGCAGGGCCCTGACCCACAGGAGTTTTACCCTGGAAAGACCTCAGATCGAGCACTAGGGAAGAAGATAAAAGAAACTTATGGCGATGTTGAGAAAGGCACGCGAGGCTACAAGGTAGCCTCTATCCAGAGTGGTGCAGTGCACCTTGCTTGTCAGTTGATCGCAGGCAAGCTAGTTCACAAGAACAGACCAACACAAGTGACTGGATTCGTAGTTGACCTCGCAGGGAAGTGCGTCGAGGGACTACAGATGAACTGGGAGTCATACCTTGTAAACCAACTAGAGATTGATTGTAGAGAAGCACAAGACCAAGGGTATGAGTTCCACTTTAATTGGTTGCTCATACTAATCACTTTCATCGCCTAGGAGCTACCAGAAGGTGCAACTTTTCAGGAGATCGAACCCTTCGAACCACTGGCCGCGAAGTTCTGTACGTTGTGGTACTCCAGCGACATGAACAAGCAGTGGCAGTCTAATGTCGTCTTCCATGCCTATTACAACCAATTGAAGAATGCAATCCAGTCTACACCATGCCTCACCCCAAACACACTTCACAGGTTTATACCTTTGATAAAATTCAGCGTGAACCACCACTTCACCTATATCACAGCGCACGCTGATGAGCATAAACAACAACTCCAGTGATACTACAAGTTGACAGAAGAATACTTGGAGTAGATTACCAAGGAATGGTCGGTGGACCTCCTTGTTGCAGTGGACCCCATAGAAATGTCCGACGTGGATAGCCCTGAAGCTATGTAGGATACACCTGGACCAAGCAAGACTAAGAAGAATGATGAAGTTCAAGATGTCCATAGCACATCCACGAAGACTACTTCGATCTCACCTACGCAGGGAGGTGATGGTGAAGAAATAAGTGGCACAGAAGTTGAGCAAAACACAGGCGAGGTTACTTTGCCTAGAGAGGAGGAGGATCCTTCTACGAAAAGGAAGATTACTCCACCAAAGCCCTCATCCCGAAAGAAAACTAAGGCCACCCAGACTACATTTAAAACTACCCTCACACCGGACGAATTCGACTTCTTAGTCGTTGCGTTGAATGATGCTTCACTAAATATCACAGAAAAGAAAGAAGCGAAGCAGGAGGAGGTATTCATCCGAATCAAGGGTGAACTTCAAGAAGTGCAGCAGGAACCCTAGTCCAGCCGAGTAGTTTCTACTGCACCCTTGAAAATCGGAATAGTAGGAACAGGCGATGAGCCCACCCAATTACACCAAATCGTTGATAAAGTCGAAGCTCGCCTTCGACGAGCTCAAGAAGACAGAACGCAAGCCACCCAGGCTTTGACACAAGTACAAAGCGCACTTGTAGAACAACAGAGTAAGGCAGAACGGGAAAAGATTTCCCTGCAAGCAAAGTGGGATGAGGAAAAAACACAGTTACAACAGAGCAAGGACTAGTTGCTAGCAGAGCAACTTGAAGTACATGAAAGGGTTCACAAAGCCCTTTGCTATGTGATAGTCATAGAAGTGAATATTGAAGAACGTGTCCCACAACAGGTGGCACAACTTGAAGAAGTAATCCAACAACTTTAGCAATGCATCGCAGATCTGGAACTTCACACCGTGACCGAGACTCCTCAAGAAATAAGAGATCTCAGGGAGTCAACTGCCCACATCACAGTTGGACGATTAAAAACCCTTGCCTTGGAATATAAGCAGTTGAGCGCTAGAAGCACCTAGACCTATGAGAACCTCACAGAAAATATAGAGTTGCAGGCATTGGAGGCACATCTCCAAGAAGCAAAGCAAAACGCAGATACGCTACAGGAACAGCTGAAGGCCTTGACCCCAGTCAAAAGAATGAAGAGATTTCCAGAACAACGCACTGCCCAACAATAGGTACACATGTTGCAAAGTAAAGTGATGGAAGTCTCCCAACGACTTCAACCAATCCAAGAAAAGGCATGCCAACTGTTCACTGAAGTTGAAATCTAGGGAGTCGAGCTTGAACAAGTTGTCATCACCGCAAAACAACGCCTGGAAGGGCCAGTAAACAACGCAGTGATCCAGGAGTTCACTGAGCAAGAGGTTGTCGCACTGCAGCAGTTTGAAGCATCTCAAGCCAAGCTCGAGGCATTCGAGGCGGAATCGATCAGACCTATATGGAACAATAAGAGGGTTTCCAAGTGCCAAAGATATGTGAGAGAGAAACCGAGTAGAGTACAGTGACCATTGAATAGTATAATAATATATATGTCTAAACTCTTGTTCTTATAACGGTGAAATCAAAGGTCGGTTGGATTGTCAAATCCGTTATAACCAATGGGCGGATAACCAATGGGCGTTTACGATTCAAGTTTGGATGAACAATTGGCGCCCGATACAGGTATTGCGCTATAACCACCAATGGGCGTTAAATACAAGATTTGGTGAAATCTTGGAGAGGGAGTGGTGGAAAAAGTTGGCATCGCCATGGAATTTGATGGTAGAGTTCTAGTAGATTAGGAATTTTGATGGACTTTATTGGGTTAATTTAGATTGGGATAAAATCTAAAGGTATTTTATTTCGTAGAAATTTGGATTGTGGTGGAAATTTAATTTTATTTCACATTTGTATTGGAATTTTGTTAAATGTATAGTTATTTCGCTATAAATTTATCATACTCGGAAACTTGTGCTATAAGAAAGACGAATACAAAGTAACAAATGAAAGTAAGAGTTCCTTATCAAAGTCAACTACTATCATAGTCGGGACCGAAGGTCTTTTTTGTGTTGTGTTTGGGCTTGAATTATGTGGAAAAGAAACCTCTCCCAATATATTAAACAAATTGATTTTGTTAGGATTTGTAAGTTAGCTTTTTTTTTTGTAAGTTGGGATTTATAGGTTGTTTTTTCTTTGTATTTTGATTTTGAACATTATTTTTTTTAAGAACGCGAAATTATTTGGTCTCTCATTCGAAAAACTAGACCAACAACAAAGAAATAAGTCATTTGTTCATAGAATTTGAAGGAAGTTCTTTAGAGTACCTTGTATAGTTAAAAAAGCACTAAAAAGAGAGAATTGGAGCATGTAGGAAGCTTTGTTTTATCTACTACTTTGTATCATCATTCAAAACCAAAAAATATGTACACACTAGGGATTTGCAATTGAGTCCTAAGGTGGCTCAAGTGTCGATTGTGCGTTGCTCTTTAGGGATAACGTTGTCATCACTGTGCATGAAGATGGGAGACAAAATAAGGCTTCTTTGAGGGCAGATGAAGACCGTCCAATTGTAGTTGGATGGTGTTCTGAGCGTCCTCTCAAGTTTGCAACATATGTCCCAGCAGTGTTTTGAGATGTCAATATAAATTCTACAGTCTTCCAGTACTTGGTGTTGCGCCCTCTCATGTTTCCCACGTCCGAAACCTAGCTGGTTATTGCCTTGACCACCTACTAGTCATTCGTTCGGGTTTGCTCCAGTTGAATTTCAACTTCCACTTCCTCCACGTGATCATGAAATCGATGTAGGGTGGCCACTTTGAAGTTGGCCACGATATCATGAGCATTGTGTTGCACCTGAGAGTTGGGTGTTCCTTCCCCAGCTTGGCGGTCATATGACTCCGTTGGAGTGCCACTCCCACATCTATATCCATCATGATACCCATGTCGAGGTGTCATCGAACCCAAATCTTTCTCCCTAATGCCACGGCTGAAATGTTGCATGGAGGGGCGATGTGTCATCCACCTAGGAGCCCACTTGGCTTGGGAATCCCCCTCAATCTCAATGCCTAGAGCTTTGTCTCTGGTCGACCTATGTTTTTCCCCTTTTGTCCCAGAGTTCAACCTTATGTGTTCTTTGCCAAGACTATCTCATGTTGTCGAAGTTAGTTGTGTCAGAGATGCTAAGGATCGAGGTGTTAGTATGTCTTTGCCTCTGCATTAAGTCAAGGTTTAGCTGCCACATGATGGTCGTCGATGTTCTCGTGTGTGAGGATGCTTAATGTTCGCATCCCCACCTGATCTCCTTCCATGAGGTCATCAGGCTTTGTCCCCGATGTTACGCTCTTCCCCAACACCCCATCCGGGGGTTGATGTCGAAGACTATTAATTTCCGATATATGTAAATTTATGTGTTCATTAATAAGGAAGAGAAATCCTTAACAAGAACATAAATTTTTTTAATAATGAATAGTTTTTTAACAAAGTGACTTAATATGTGGACAAACCTAAGATTTCCAATAAATCATTTTTTTCAAATAAAATAAAGTTTTAATAAAATTCTTTCCTATTTTCAAAATTTTGAATCACTTTTTTCCAATAAAATAAAGTTTTAATAAAATTCTTTTCTATTTTCAAAATTTTGATGAAACATGTCATTTTAAAATAAACCAAAAACTCAAAAACAAAATTCCCATTAATTTAATATAGTTATAACTTCCAACCAATTTATAAAAAAAATATAAAATAAAAATTTAATTAATCCACTTGTTAAATTACTCCATTCCATAAACAAACAATAATCCATAAACAAACAAGTTTCATAACCACCATTTTGGATATTTAAAAAAAGCCAACGTAATTAACTTCGAGACTAACCCAACATTTACATTATTTTTTTACAAATATGGGAAGAACTCTAAACTTTTTACCACATTTTATATATATATATATATATATATATATATATATATATATAT
>ML795092.1:266166-309021 GCA_009831015.1 Picea engelmannii
ACGTTTTCTTAATCTATGGGCATGGGACTCTAGAAGATCATAAGTCAATCTGGTTTAAACCAAGTCAATGTCATCTTCTCAAACCATATTATAAAATATTTTATTTACCCATAGATTGAGCCAAATAAATTGCGGGTCAGACAAATCTCCCTTAAGCTAAGTGCGGGATTAAAACACAAGTTCTATATTTCCAATCAAACTGGCAAGGCTTTTCTTTTTAATACATTACGTTTTTTTTTTAAATAAAAATTGAATTTGAATTTGAAGAGCCTAAGTGATTTGCAGTCGTCGATCTATGGGAGGCACACATTGACAGATTGTCGACTTCGGGTGTAAGCACTCCGGGAGAAAGCGAGTGTGGAGAGGTTGAAACTCCCAAAGCCCAAAGAGCCGAAGTGATTTGAAGTTGTCGATCTGTGGGAGACACGCGTCGACAGATCGTCGACTTTGGGTGTAAGCACTCCGAGAGAAAGAGAGTGTGGAGAGGTTGAAACTCCTGAAGCCCGAAGAGACAAAGTGATTTTTAGCTGTCGATATGTGGGAGACACGCGTCGACAGATCATCAACTTCGGGTGTAAGCACTCTGGGAGAAAGCGAGTGTGGAGAGGTTGAAACTCCCGAAGCTCAAAGAGCCGAAGTGATTCGCAACCGTCGATCTGTGGCAGACACACGTTGACAGATCGTCGACTTCGGGTGTAAGCACTCTGGGGGAAAGCCAGTGTGGAGAGGTTGACACTCTCGAAGCCCGAAGAGTCGAAGCAAATCTGAGTCGTTCAAGACAAAGGGACAGGTGTCATCAGATCCTGCACTTTGGAGGAAAGTCACTCCGGGAGAAAAGGGGATGTGTTAAAGAAGAACTCCCAAAGGCCGGAGAGCCAGAGTTCATCTGAGTCGTCCGTCAGCTGAGGACAGGTGTCAGTAGATATCCTATTTAAGGAGATAGCCACTTCGAAGGAAAGTGGGGTCACGAGAGTTGAGAACTCCCGAAGTAAATTGTGACCATCGATTTGAAAGAGACACGCGTCGACAGATTGTTGACTTCGGGAGAAATCACTCTGGGAGAAAAGGTGGTGCGAGCATTTGGGACTCCCAAATGCTGAAGTCTCGAAGTGGACCCGAGCCATTGATTTAGATGGACGTGTGGCACCTAATCTGGAACTTCAGGTACAAAGTACTTCAGAGGAAAAGAGTTGGAGTGCTCAGAAGCCATGAACGTCGAAGTCTCGAAGAAGATCATAATCGTCGATCACAAGGGACACATGACGCTCTTTCTGTAACTTTGGGTACATAGTACTTCAGAGGAAAAAGGTGTAGGAACGTTTGAAACTCTTGGACACAAAAGTTTCAAAGTAAATCAGGGTATTCGAAATCCCCGAGGACACATGGCGTCGGATTGTGAACTTTAGAGGTTTTCTACTCCGGAGGGTTCACGTGGTGGTCATCTTGGTGCATGTTGTCTTAGCGTCTGGTCATAGCCCATGGTAATATGCAAGTATAGGGGGATGAAAGGACCCGAAGATCTTGGGAGAGGATATCTTCCTTCTCTGAGCTCATCTCAGAGCATGGAGATCGTGGCTAGAAAGCTCTGGAAGAACAGAATGGAATAGTGACCTCTTAATGAGGGCATTGTTCTCTCAAGAAGAACGAAATTTTTACGCCTCGTTGTGGGTGTGTTTCAAATTGGTATCAGAGCATGGTTACAACACTTGGTCTGCTTGGGCTCAAGGACGAGTCTCTTAAAAACCATATATATAGAACCTTTAAGAGTGACACCCTATCTTACCTCTTTCTTAAAGAGTCTGTGTTGGCCCTTGACCAAGTTTTGAGGAACACTTGGTCATAATTTACCATTTTTGGGACTTCGACAGACTGTCGAAGACAAAGAGCAAAGAGAAGCAGAAATTGCGGAAGCTAGGCTCCCTTTTGGGTCCTTTTTTGGAATATGTAATGGGAATTGGATGTCGGCCCATCGGTTTACCCACGCTTAGGCCCACTTTTGTAATTTATAAATAAAAGGATAGGCAATGTAAGAAGTAGTAGATGTGATTGCTTAGTGCAATTGGTAGTGCATCTATGTGATGTTGAATAAGTGCTTTGTGCAAACTGTGTAAGGCTTGCAAGGCTAAGTGCAAGTTACTATGAGGTTGCTATAGAAAGCTAAGTGTTGTAACGCAAGGAAGAAGGATCTAGCGAGCTGCGCAAATTTTCTGTCCTATGCGAAGAAGGGTTTTGGAGTCTTTGTGCTTGTAATAGATTGAAGACAATAATAAAGAAGAAGATCTTGTAGAAGTATCCCCAGGGTGGGGGTGAACCACGTAAATCTGTGTGTTATGCTCCATGCTTTGATTCAATGTGTTTATCTTTGCTTATGCTATGTGATTTTATATATCCACTTACGCTCTGTGCTTCTTAGATATATATGATTGTTATATCTTATGTGTATGAGGATGCTTAGTGCTGATCTTCTGGATCTGATCTAGGTTACTATGGTTAAGTGTTGAAATATTGTAGATCTGAGTGTACACCGCAAATCTCTGTGTTGTCTGCGAAGTACAATAAGGGTTGAATATTGATGAATGATCGATGCTAAGTGCTATGTAAATTATATAGTCACATGTCTATGTCCCAGCTAAGGTTGCAGACACCTGAGTCTTGGAACCACCGCTGCCTCTACCTCGGGTGAGACTTCATCTGCTTCGCAGGTGTTGCCGAAAGGGCCGATAGTTAGGGCTTTGTTGGTGCACTCTTGAGCGTTGAACCCTGGGTCTGCCCCTGTGCCAACAAATGGTTCCATTGTCGGCACTGAAACTGTGATTTCTAGGAACTAAGGAAGAAGAAACTTTGTGCAAAAGAAATATTTGTGCGTAGATCTGTTGCCCTAGTGCGCATCTTTTTACTCAACCTATGAAGCTTTATGCCAGGAATAAGGTCAGATCTGAAGAAAGGAAGATCAGATCTGAAGAAAATAAGTGAGATTTGAACGCTCTGTGCTCTAAGAAAAGTAAAAGTGGAAATTTCCGAAAGAAAGAGGTCAGATCTGCGGAAAAGAGGTAAGATCTGTAAGCTCTGTGCTCTAATAAAGGTAAGAATAGTTAAAAGTTCTTAGATCTGAAATCTTTGTGCTCTGTAGAAGTAAGATAAGTGAAAAAAAAATTATGTTTCTAAAGCATGAATCTAGATATCTTTTATAGATTTTGTCCTAGCTTAAAAACTAGGGCATTAATAGATGAAAGAAAGTTTGATATGAATAAATATGATAAGCATAATGATAGATATGTTATACATATGCATAGAAAGAATGTCTAGACTAACAAATGGATGCAGGATCCTAGAAAGAATTTTTTGCAGGTTAGCTATCACGATTCTAGTGCGTAGTACAGAAGAGGTTGGGGATCATTTAAAAGAAAGCAAGGATTAATCCTATGTTATAGTTGCAGAAAACCAGGCCATCTAGCTAAGGAATGCCTTGGTAGAAGACCTAGTTGTCTCTATTGCAAAGCTATGGACCATGAGGTATTGGATTGCCCTAGAATGATCGCTAAGCTTGAAAGGATAAATCTGAATCAAGAAGACCATAAGACAAATCCAGAAAAGGCAGAAACCCAACAAGAATCAGAGAAAGTATTAATACTAATGAAAGAAACCCTGAAGGAACATAAAGATGTTCGATTACCAGAGATCTTCAAAGAAAATGAGCAATTCGAAGCAAGAATAGGGGACTTTGACATTGACTGTATTATTGATGAAGAAACAGAAGTGAACATTATGCGAGAAAAAACTTGGGAAGCTATAGGGAAGCCTGCCATGATTCCTTCACTGGGAGGAATAGGACTATTCAGAGGAAAACTGATGATGTTATGTGGAAAACTCGCTCAGATACCTATGACAGTCAATGGAACTTCGACAGAAGAATATTTTGAGATTATCAAATTCATTGAGGACAACGCCCCATTTACTATGATACTCGGAAAACCTTGGATTGAAAGAGATCAAGCCAGAAAGAAGGAAGAAGAAGAGGTTTTAGAACAACATAAACAAGAGTTAAAAGATTTCATGACTAAAAGGATCGCACAGATAACAGAAGAACAGGAGAACTGCTCGAAGCCATCTGACACTAGAAGCCCAGACATTAAGGCCAAAGCTACCCAAAAGGCTGAAATTTGTACCCTAGACAAAGAAGAAGTGATATACCTAAACCCTAGGAGAGAATCTCACCAGCATGAAGTGACTATGTCCAAGGAAAATAAGAATCAAAATGGGAAGAGAATCACCGAGATGAAGCTCACCGGAAAGAAGGCTAGAAAGCTAAGTAAGAAGAAGGATAAGATGGAAAAATTACAGAGGATCCCAGAGGGTACCTCGCAGCAAGACACTTTGCAGAATTGGAGCTTCGTCGGGATATCAGAACAACGACATATGCCACTTCACCGAGGCGAAGTAATATAGCCTTTGGAAGCCAATATAACCATTCGATTGTCGCTTCGAATGGGTTGGAAAGCATTTATGGCTCACCACTAGACCTTTAGACCACGCCATAATGGACATAACATAAGTTAATGCAGCCTCATACCCGTTGCAAGCAGACCATTGCTAAGTTTCCCTACTTAGTCCATCACGCAACGCACAGAGAATACTTTTTTCTAAGTGGGAATTTGAGCCTGAATTCTGAGATTACTTCACCCTATGATCATTGCCTTGTTCCCATACCGTTCACTATAGTCCCTGAATTCATTTTCACACCCGAGCTAGTTGACCTGATCTTGTATGCCAGACGAGCTCAGTGTTGTTGAGAAAGTAGTTGAAGAAGTTTTGATTGAATTAATGACTAAGAGAGTCATGTCGGAGTGAGGATTATCTACAGGAGTCCAAGCATCGTCAACAAGAGGACTCCATGCCTCCCCTTCCACTGCTCGCACAGGTCCATCCCGACCGACCGATGAGAAATGGACCAAGCACAAGGATGACATTGCAAATGCCAAGCTTATCCCACGCATTCTACCTACTTACTTACCACATCTAAGCAGTGCCATCAACCGTGATAGTGTACCTCGATACTTTGAGTACACTTTGATCACCACGTACCTTTCGAAAGGGGTGTGCGCAGTTCGTGCTGACCAAGATAAGCTCGCAACACTAAAATTTAGTGATTTTAACCTTGGAGATCATAAAGTTTACAACATGTTAGCCCCACATAAGTACTTAACCAGGACCAAAGGCAAGAATTCTAAGATTGTCCTGCAGTCATGGACCCAAAACCTCGCGCAATCCACACTACTTAATGTAATGAAGATCCTTCACTTCAGCAGACACCAGGAAGTCAACGCATGCGTCAAGTTGTTGTTGTCCTGCTTCCACAAAGGATACTTATGGTTGGACCACCACATCACTGTGGATTTGACCTTAATCAATCAGATCACATGACTTAGTATGCAGGGCCTTGACCCATGAGAGTTTTACCCTGGAAAGACCTCAGACTGAGCACTAGCGCAGAAGATAAAAGAAACTTATGGCAATGTCGAGAAAGGCACGCAAGGCTATAAGGTAGCCTCTATCCAGAGTGGTGCAGTGCGCCTTGCCTATCAATTGATTGCGGGCAAGCTAGTTCGCAAGAACAGACCAACACAAGTAACTGGATTCGTAGTTGACCTCGCAGGGAAGTGAGCCAAGGGACTAGAGATGAACTGGGAGTCATACCTTGTAAACCAACTAGAGCTTGATTGCAGAGAAGCACAAGACCAAGGGTATGAGTTCCACTTTAATTGGTTTCTCATACTAATCGCTTTCATCACCTGGGAGCTACCAGAAGGTGCCACTTTTCTGGAGATCGAACCCTTCTAACCACTAGCCACGAAGTTCTATACGTTGTGGTACTCCAACGACATGAACAAGCAATGGCAGTCTAATGCCATCTTCCATGCCTATTACAACCAATTGAAGAATGCAATCCAGTCTACACCGCGCCTCACCCCAAACACACTTCACAGGTTTATACCTTTGATAAAATTCAGTGCGGACCACTTCACCTATATCACAACGCACACTGATGAGCACAAACAACAACTCCAGTGGTTCTACAAGTTGACAGAAGAAGACTTGGAGTAGATTACCAAGGAATGGTCGGTGGACCTCCTTGTTGCAGCGGACCCCGCAGAAATGTCCGACGTGGATAGCCCTGAAGCTATGCCAGATACACCTAGACCAAGAAAGACTAAGAAGAATGATGAAGTTCAAGATGTCCATAGCACATCCACGAAGACTACTTCGATCTCACCTGCGCAGGGAGGTGATGGTGAAGAACTAGGTGGCACAGAAGTTGAGCAAAACACAGGCGAGGTTACTCCGCTTAGAGAGGAGGGGGATCCTTCTAATAAAAGGAAGATTACCCCACCAAAACCCTCATCCCGAAAGAAAACTAAGGCCACCCGAGCTACGTTTAAAACTACCCTCACACTAGACGACTTCGACTTATTAGTCGCTGCGCTTAATGATGCTTCACTAGAGATCACAAAAAGGAAAGAAGCGAAGCAGGAGGAGGTATTCAGCCGAATCAAGGGTGAACTTCAAGAAGTGTAGTAGGCACTCTAGTGCAGCCGAGCAGTTTCTATTGCGCGCTTGAAAATTGAAATAGCAGGAACAGGCAATGAGCCCACCCAATTACACCAAATTGTCGATAAAGTCGAAGCTCGCCTTCAACGAGCTCAAGAAGACACAACGCAAGCCACCCAGGCTTTGACACAAGTACAGAGTGCACTTGCAGAACAAAAGAGTAAGGCAGAACGGGAAAATCTTGCCCTGCAAGCAAAGTGGGATGAGGAAAAAACACAGTTACAGCAGAGCAAGGACCAGTTGCTAGCAGAGAAACTTGAAGTACATGAAAGGGTTCACAAAGCCCTTTTCTCTGTGACAGTCATAGAAGTGAAGATTGAAGAACATGTCCCACAACAGGTGGCACAACTCGAAGAAGTAATCCAACAACTTTAGCAATGCATCGCAAATCTGGAACTTCGCACCATGACCGAGACTCCTCAAGAAATAAGAGATCCCAGGGAGGAAACTACCCACATCACAGTTGGCCGATTAAAAACCCTTGCCTTGGAATACAAGCAGTTGAGCGCTAGAAGCACCCAGACCTATGAGAACCTCACAGAAAATATAGAGTTGCAGGCATTAGAGGCACATCTCCAAGAAGCAAAGCAACACGTAGATACGCTACAGGAATAGCTGAAGGCCTTGACCCCAGTCGAAAGAATGAAGAGATTTCCATAACAACGCATCGCCCAACAACAGGTACACACACTGCAAAGTAAAGTGATGGAAGTCTCCCAACGACTTCAACCAATCCAAGAAAAGGCATGCCAACTGTTCACTGAAGTTGAAATCCAAGGAGCTGAGCTTGAACAGGTTGTCATCACCGCAAAACAACACCTGGAAGGGCCAATAAACGACGCAGTGATCCAGGAGTTCACTGAACAAGAGGTTGTCGCACTACAACAGGTTGAAGCATCTCAAGCCAAGCTCGAGGCATTCGAGGCGGAATCGATCAGACCTATATGGAACAATAAGAGGGTTTCCAAATGCCAGAGATATGTGAGAGAGAAACCGAGTAGAGTACAATGAGCATTGAATAGTATAATAATATATATGTCTGAACTCTTGTTCTTATAATGACAAAATTGAAGGTCGGTTGGATCGTCAAATCCATTATAATCAATGGGCGGATAACTAATGGGCATTTACGATTCAAGTTTGGATGAACAATGGGCACCCGATACGGGTATTGCATTATAACCACCAATGGGCGTTAAATACCAGATTTGGTAAAATCTTGAAAAGGGAGTGGTGGAGAAAGTTGGCGTCGCCATGGAATTTTATGGTAGAGTTCTAATAGATTAGGAATTTTGATGGACTTTATTGGGTTAATTTGGATTGGGATAAAATCTAAAGGTATTTTATTTCGTAGAAATTTGGATTGTGGTGGAAATTTGATTTTATTTCACATTTGTATTGGAATTTTGTTAAATGTATAGTTATTTCGCTATAAATTTATCATACTCGNTGGATAGCCCTGAAGCTATGCCAGATACACCTAGACCAAGAAAGACTAAGAAGAATGATGAAGTTCAAGATGTCCATAGCACATCCACGAAGACTACTTCGATCTCACCTGCGCAGGGAGGTGATGGTGAAGAACTAGGTGGCACAGAAGTTGAGCAAAACACAGGCGAGGTTACTCCGCTTAGAGAGGAGGGGGATCCTTCTAATAAAAGGAAGATTACCCCACCAAAACCCTCATCCCGAAAGAAAACTAAGGCCACCCGAGCTACGTTTAAAACTACCCTCACACTAGACGACTTCGACTTATTAGTCGCTGCGCTTAATGATGCTTCACTAGAGATCACAAAAAGGAAAGAAGCGAAGCAGGAGGAGGTATTCAGCCGAATCAAGGGTGAACTTCAAGAAGTGTAGTAGGCACTCTAGTGCAGCCGAGCAGTTTCTATTGCGCGCTTGAAAATTGAAATAGCAGGAACAGGCAATGAGCCCACCCAATTACACCAAATTGTCGATAAAGTCGAAGCTCGCCTTCAACGAGCTCAAGAAGACACAACGCAAGCCACCCAGGCTTTGACACAAGTACAGAGTGCACTTGCAGAACAAAAGAGTAAGGCAGAACGGGAAAATCTTGCCCTGCAAGCAAAGTGGGATGAGGAAAAAACACAGTTACAGCAGAGCAAGGACCAGTTGCTAGCAGAGAAACTTGAAGTACATGAAAGGGTTCACAAAGCCCTTTTCTCTGTGACAGTCATAGAAGTGAAGATTGAAGAACATGTCCCACAACAGGTGGCACAACTCGAAGAAGTAATCCAACAACTTTAGCAATGCATCGCAAATCTGGAACTTCGCACCATGACCGAGACTCCTCAAGAAATAAGAGATCCCAGGGAGGAAACTACCCACATCACAGTTGGCCGATTAAAAACCCTTGCCTTGGAATACAAGCAGTTGAGCGCTAGAAGCACCCAGACCTATGAGAACCTCACAGAAAATATAGAGTTGCAGGCATTAGAGGCACATCTCCAAGAAGCAAAGCAACACGTAGATACGCTACAGGAATAGCTGAAGGCCTTGACCCCAGTCGAAAGAATGAAGAGATTTCCATAACAACGCATCGCCCAACAACAGGTACACACACTGCAAAGTAAAGTGATGGAAGTCTCCCAACGACTTCAACCAATCCAAGAAAAGGCATGCCAACTGTTCACTGAAGTTGAAATCCAAGGAGCTGAGCTTGAACAGGTTGTCATCACCGCAAAACAACACCTGGAAGGGCCAATAAACGACGCAGTGATCCAGGAGTTCACTGAACAAGAGGTTGTCGCACTACAACAGGTTGAAGCATCTCAAGCCAAGCTCGAGGCATTCGAGGCGGAATCGATCAGACCTATATGGAACAATAAGAGGGTTTCCAAATGCCAGAGATATGTGAG
This sequence comes from Picea engelmannii, assembly GCA_009831015.1. Taxonomy (NCBI): domain Eukaryota; kingdom Viridiplantae; phylum Streptophyta; class Pinopsida; order Pinales; family Pinaceae; genus Picea; species Picea engelmannii. Next base: position 275,652 of record ML795092.1, read on the forward strand.
AGAGAAACCGAGTAGAGTACAATGAGCATTGAATAGTATAATAATATATATGTCTGAACTCTTGTTCTTATAATGACAAAATTGAAGGTCGGTTGGATCGTCAAATCCATTATAATCAATGGGCGGATAACTAATGGGCATTTACGATTCAAGTTTGGATGAACAATGGGCACCCGATACGGGTATTGCATTATAACCACCAATGGGCGTTAAATACCAGATTTGGTAAAATCTTGAAAAGGGAGTGGTGGAGAAAGTTGGCGTCGCCATGGAATTTTATGGTAGAGTTCTAATAGATTAGGAATTTTGATGGACTTTATTGGGTTAATTTGGATTGGGATAAAATCTAAAGGTATTTTATTTCGTAGAAATTTGGATTGTGGTGGAAATTTGATTTTATTTCACATTTGTATTGGAATTTTGTTAAATGTATAGTTATTTCGCTATAAATTTATCATACTCGGAAACTTGTGCTATAAGAAAGACGAATACAAAGTAACAAATGAAAGTAAGAGTTCCTTATCAAAGTCAACTACTATCATAGTCGGGACCGAAGGTCGTTTTTGTGTTGTGTTTGGGCTTGAATTATGTGGAAAAGCAACCTCTCCAAATATATTAAACAAATTGATTTTGTTAGGATTTGTAAGTTAGTTTTTTTTTTTGTAAGTTGGGATTTATAGGTTGTTTTTTCTTTGTATTTTGATGTTGAACATTATTTTTTTTAAGCACGCGAAATTATTTGGTCTCTCATTCGAAAAACTAGACCAACAACAAAGAAATAAGTCATGTGTTCATAGAATTTGAAGGAAGTTCTTTAGAGTACCTTGTATAGTTAAAAAACCACTAAAAGGAGAGAATTGGAGCATGTAGGAAGCTTTGTTATATCTACTACTTTGTATCATCATTCAAAACCAAAAAAAATGTACACACTAGAGATTTGCAATTGAGTCCTAAGGTGGCTCAAGTGTCGATTGTGCGTTGCTCTTTAGGGCTAACGTTGTCATCACTGTGCATGAAGATGGGAGACAAAATAAGGCTTCTTTGAGGGCAGATGAAGACCGTCCAATTGCAGTTGGATGGTGTTCTAAGCATCCTCTTGAGTTTGCAACATATGTCCCAGCAGTGTTTTGAGATGTCAATATAAATTCTATAGTCTTCCAGTACTTGGTGTTGCGCCCTCTCGTGTTTCCCACGTCTGAAACCCAGCTGGTTATTGCCTTGACCACCTACTGTTCAGTCGTTCACCTACTGGTCAGTCGTCCGGGTTTACTCCAGTCGAATTTCAACTTCCACTTCCTCCACATGATCACAAAATCAACGTAGGGTGGTCGCTTTGAAGTTGGCCACAATATCCTGAGCATTGTGTTGCACCTGAGAGTTGGGTGTTCCTTCCCCAGCTTGGTGGTCATACGACTCTGTTGGAGTGCCACTCCCACTTCTATATCCATCACGATACCCATGTCGAGGTGTCATCGAACCCAAATATTTCTCCCTAATGCCAAGGCTGAAATGTTGCGTGGAGGGGCGATGTGTCATCCACCTAGGAGCCCACTTGGCTTGGGAATCCCCCTCAATCTCAATGCCTAGAGCTCTGTCTCTGGTCGACCTATGTTTTTCCCCTTTTGTCCCAGAGTTTAACCTTATGTGTTCTTTTCCAAGACTGTCTCATGTTGTCGAAGTTAGTCATGTTGGAGAAGCTAAGGATCGAGGCATTAGTATGTCTTTGCCTCTGCATTAAGTTGAGGTTTAACTGCCACATGATGGTCGTCGATGTTCTCGTGTGTGAGGATGCTTAATGTTCGCGTCCCCACATGATGGTCGTCGATGTTCTCGTGTGTGAGGATGCTTAATGTTCGTGTCCCCACCTGATCTCCTTCCATGAGGTCATCAGGCTCTGTCCCCAATGTTACGCTCTTCCCCAACACCCCATCCGGGGTTGATGTTGAAAATTATTAATTTCCAATATATGTAGATTTATGTGTTCATTAATAAGGAAGAGAAATCATTAACAAGAACATGAATTTTTTTAATAATGAATAGTTTTTTAACAAAGTGACTTAATATGTGGACAAACCTAACATTTCCAATGAATCAATTTTTTCCAATAAAATAAAGTTTTAATAAAATTCTTTCCTATTTTCAAAATTTTGATATGTAATTTTAAAACAAACAAAAACTCAAAAACAAAATTCCCATCAATTTAATATAATTATAACTTCCAACAAATTTATAAAAAAAAAAATTAATTAATCCACTTGTTAAATTACTCCATTCCATTCTCTAATAAATATGATCAAACAATAATCCATAAACAAACAAGTTTCATAACCACCATTTTGGATATTTAAAAAAAGCCGACGTAATTAACTTCGTGACTAACCCAGCATTTACATTATTTTTTTACAAATGTGGGAAGAACCTAAATCACATCAAAAGAACTCTAAACTTTTTACCACATTTTATATACGTTTTCTTAATCAATGGGGATGTTTATATATATATATATATATATATATATATATATATATATATATACACGTTTTCTTAATCTATGGGCATGGGACTCTAGAAGATCATAAGTCAATCCGGTTTAAACTAAGTCAATGTCATCTTCTCAAACCATATTATAAAATATTTTATTTACCCATAGATTGAGCCAAATAAATTTCGGGTCAGACAAATCTCCCTTAAGCTAAGTGCGGGATTAAAACACAAGTTCTATATTTCCAATAAATAAAAATTGAATTTGAAATGGGATTAAAAAACTATTTCATAAGTAATCAAACTTTTTTCTTTCCACTCAGTTGAATAGTGTAAAGTCGGTGGAAAAACTAGTGAAATTGTCAAACTTCGTCAAAATCAACGATAATTATTATATAGCCATTTGATTTTTAAGGGGTTTTTATTTAACTATTTTTAAACGGAGATGGTTAATTGAAATAATTTATATATGGGCTCTGCTGGGATATCTTGGTGTGATTGTAGCCATGTGAGCATCCCCTACCTTAGAGGGCAAGATTGATTCTTTTGTCAATACATTAGGGTGCAAGAGAAATGCATTTTCTTTTTAAGATTTTCATGAAAGGGATATTAGCTTCATGTTTATTAGTTTACCTCTTTTTTTCTTTTAGAAAAGAGTTGAAAGACATCTTTCAAATGGCTTAGTTGTTTAATATATTGATTTGGAGTATGAGGAGAACAAATGTAGATAGTAATATAAGTAGAAGCACACAAAGTTATTTTGGAGAACATTGTAATACATTGAAACTCAAATTTTATTAATGAAAGAAATATAAATACATAATAATATGCAAAGTAATACAAACTAGCTAGAATGGTGGTAGCTTATCTTTGAAAAATGACACGTTGGCTACACTCTTTCATAAAAAGAAGATTACAAGAGGTAGAAAATCCATTTTAACATAAAGTATAAAACTCTAAGAGGCAAAAGCCCTAAAAATCTAAAACCCTCACCCTAGGAGAGGAGGTAGAAAAAGGAATGCGGGCCTTGAGAAGCCTATTTGATACACCAATATCCCAAGGCCACAAATTTTTCATTCAAACTCTATTTGGGGCATTTCTTGGAATGTTACAGAGCTTATTCTACACTATAATGTCGAAAAATGCATGGGAAATGTACAAATGATGTGTTGAGAGTTTAAGACCTACAAACTGTAGTAGAACTACCAAGATGTAGAATCATTACGAGTTAGTGGAAGAGGTGGGTGGCCACTAGTATCCACCTAGATCAGTTACCCCCCTTAGGAAACAATGTTCCCCATTACATCAAGTTCCTCAGATGGGGAAACTTTTGTTGAATTCGAATCCTAGTGGGCCATTTTCGTTGATGAAGAAGTTGTCCTACTTTGACAACCCAATAGAGTTGTATGTTCTATGTAACACCATGTTTCCCCCAGTTTGTAAATATAACTATATTGGCCAAGGAATTATGGCAAACTCAAAGGTGTGAATGTTTGATTTGATGGACCTTTGTATAAAAGGTTGATGAATGTAAATTTTGTTATTTTTATAGAAAATGGATACATGTTGCATGACTGTTGGAAAGGGGATGTGCTAAGAGAGACCACGAATGCTAGGAAAAGGTGGTGGAGGGGACCAAGAATGGTTGCGTTAACCTCCACCGAACCAGTACTTTGTTGGATTTAATTGCTCAGGATCAGAACAACCCTCTAACCCAAGAATGAATTACAATCAGGCTGGTAGGTGGGAAGACCTCCTCAAGATTTAATGAGGGGATGGGGCAGACCGCCCATCTGTAAGGCTTCCAGACCTGACCAAGGACTAGGAATTTCGGGCCACATGAAATGTTGTTGGAAAAGGAAAGAAAGGAAAGCATGGGGGTCAGAGAGGAAATCTACGAAGAGTGCAAAGACGAGAGCCGAAGCTCTCAGGTCCGAGGAAGGACTGAAAGAGGAAAGCGAGTTCTGATCACAGGAAATAGAGACTAAGTTGGGAGAAGGAGAGTAACCTTCGTCCCTATCTATTTTTCTACTAGGAGAAGGAGACTAACCTTCATCCCTATCTATTTCTGTACTGGGAGAAGGAGATTAACCTTCGTCCCTAACTTCCGTTGAGCTGGAAGACAGAGATTGAATCTCAAAGCATCGTGGTCTAAGCTCGGGGGTGGCCAGTGGTAAATCCATTAGGAGTGACTGAGCCTATGGTTGGGTGGAAACGAGCACCCCTTTCAGCAGTCACATCACACCTTATGGTTCCGATAAGTGTTTTCATGCCTTATGCTTTGAATTGGAAATAATGGATGCATGCATGCATTTATATGTCTATAAATGGTTTATGTATTGAAATGATTAAGTTATGAGTATGCGTTTGTTCCCTTGAGAACTTAGGCTTCTGCTTGATTTTCCATATGCTCCAGTTTAATTCCTCGAAGGCATTTCCCTGGGGAATTACATCACAGTTCCAGAGTCAGAGCAAGCCTCTTGGCACTGCTACCGTTTCGGTAACCTCACGAGTTTACCTTGTCATGTTTCAGAGCTTAAAGTTCTGTGAGTTAGGGAGACGTTTCCTTCAGACCAGTAGTCTAAGAGACTTTGAATTCACGCCCAAGTCCTTAACCAAAAACCTAGCTAAGAGTAGAGTTCATAGCCCAATAGTCATATGAAGGTCCATGTGACCAGGGTCTAGGTACCCTGTGTTAAAAGGAGTTAGCACATGAAGATTTCAGGACTTCGAGAGCTTGAAGCTCTGCAATGTCAAATTTCACGATAGTCAAAGTTACCCAAACTACCAAAGTAACAAGAGTCATAGATGACTTAATAACTCAACACTGGAGATGGATGCGAGCCGTTTATCGGGAGGAGAAGCTATCCCGGTCGTCAGATCGACTCAAAGACCCACTGGAGTTAACGAATCAAAAACCAGTTGCTCGGTTAAATCGACGGTTGGGAATCATTGCGGAGCGCAAAGGTGAAATTAGCGAACATGCTAGTTCATGGCCCACAATCAACCAACGTCGTTGATCTCATTGGAAATGGTAGATCAACGACTAGGATTAGATCAGAATCGGGAGAGAACTTCCCAGATTGCAGAGATTGGACCCCGCAATCACTGTGAATCGTTGATCTGTGAACAAAGATCGATGGTGGGGAATCATTGCAAAGCGCAAAGGTGAAATTAACGGACGCGCTAGTTTGCGGCCTGCAATTCACCAACGTCGTTAATCTCGTCGGGTTGGAAGATCAACGACCCCGATTAGACTGAGTTGGGCAAGTACTTTTCAGATTGCAGAGGTTGATCTCTCTGATGCAGAGTGTGCACGTTGGGGCCTCGCAATCACTGTGAACCGTCGATCGACGAACAAATTAGTATTTGTCAGATCATGACCGTCAGACCTAGAAAATTTGCTAGGTGGATGGTCATGATTTCCTTTGGAACTCCGCGGAGTGGAGTCTATCTGTACCATCGATCTGAGTGAAAGGACATGCGTCGACAAATCGTTGACTTCAGGTGTAAGCACTCCAGGAGAAAGCGGGTGTGGAGAGGTTGAAACTCTTGAAGCCCAAAGAGCCGAAGTGATTTGCAGTCATCGATATATGGGAGAAACACATTGATAGATCGTCGACTTTGGGTGTAAGAAATCCAGGAGAAAGCGAGTGTGGAGAGGTTGAAACTCCCGAAGCCTAAAGAGCCGAAGTGATTTGAAGTTGTCGATGTGTGGGAGACACGCATCGACAGATCGTCGACTTTGGGTGTAAGCACTCCGGGAGAAAGCAAGTGTGGAGAGGTTGAAACTCCTGAAGCTCGAAGAGCCGAAGTGATTTGTAGTCGTCGATCTATGGGAGACACGCATCGACAGATCGTCGACTTCGGGTGTAAGCACTCTGGGAGAAAGCGAGTGTGGAGAGGTTGAAACTCCTAAAGCTTGAAGCACCGAATTGATTTGCAGTCGTCGATCTGTGGGAGACATGCGTCGATAGATCGTTGACTTTGGGTGTAAGCACTCTAAGGGAAAGCGAGTGTGCAGAGGTTGACACTCCCGAAGCCTGAAGAGTCGAAGAAAATCTGAGTCGTCCAAGACAAAGGGATAGGTGTCATCAGATCCTTCACTTTGGGGGAAATTCATTACAGGAGAAAAGGGGATGTGTTGAACAAGAACTCCCGAAGGCCAGAGAGTCGGAGTTCATCTGAGTCGTCCGTCAACTGAGGACAGGTGTCAGCAGATCTCCTCTTTCAAGAGATAGACACTTCGGAGGAAAGTGGGGTCACGAGAGTTGAGAACTCCCGAAGTAAATCGTGACCATTGATTTGAAAGAGACACACATCGACAGATCGTTGAATTCGAGAGAAATCACTATGGGAGAAAAGGTGGTGCGGACGTCCGGGACTCCCGAATGCTAAAGTCTTGAAGTGGACCTGCGTTGTTGATTTAGATGGACGTGTGGCGCCTAATATAGAACTTTGGGTACATAGTACTTCATAGGAAAAGAGTTGGAATGCTCGGAACTCCCAAACGTCGAAGTCACGAAGAAGATGATAACCATCGATCACAAGGGATGCATGACGCTTGATCTGTAACTCTGGGTATACAGTACTTCAGAGGAAAAAGGTGTAGGAACGTTTGAAACTCCCGAACATCGAATTTCCTAAGTAAATCAAGGTCGTCGAAATCCCTGAGGACACATAGTGTCGGATTGTGAACTTTAGAGGTTTTCCACTCCAGAGGATTCGCATGGTGGTCGTCTTGGCGCATGTTGTTTTGGCGTCTGGTCATAGCCCATGATCATATGCAAGTATAGGGGGATGAAAGAACCCGCAGATCTTGGGAGAGGATATTTGCCTGCTCTGAGCTCGTCTTGAAGCATGGAGATCATGGCTGGAAAGCTCTAGAATAGTAGAATGGAATAGTGACCCCTTAATGAGGGTATTATTCTCTCAAGAAGAACGAAATTTTTACGCCCCATTGTGGGTGTGTTACAAATTGGTATCAGAGCATGGTTACAATACTTGGCCTTCTTGGGCTCATGGACGAGTCGTTTAAAAACCATATATATAGAACCTTTAAGAGTGACACCCTACCCTACCTCTTTCTTAAAGAGTCTGGTTAAACTTTTATTGAGGAAAAGAATGAAACTTTCTACTGTGTGTGTGCATTTAAAGAAATTTTGAACTGTGTATTGTTCATAAACTAATATACAATTTGCTAACAACAAGTGTTTTGTCAGCACTCAAGCAGTCAATAAATCATGGGAAAACTTCAAGTCTAAAGGATGGTTATGTGCTATGAAGCGGAGGATGACTCCCACAATAGAGACGAAGAATCTGACGAAAGGAGGGCGGTGGAAACCACTCCGGATCTAGCTGAAACTGTAATGAGCCTCAGGGCCAAATTATAGAGTTGCAAGGATGAAAACGATAAATTGATAAAGGAGCAATAAAAACAAACATAAATTAATGCAGTCTTGTTGCAGAGCTTATCCGACATACAGAGGCAACTGCAACATGGACCCGCAACCAGTCATGTGGACCGACGACATGTGAAGAGAAGTCAAAGTCCACCTGAGATTTGAAAACATGGCCCCATAAGTGACCACACTGGGAGAAGTACCTCGAAGAAGGTCCAACCTGGAGGTAGGGGACACTCATCGGGAGAGTCCTCTGGAAAGGAAGCTGGCAACTCCTAGGGATCTTCTAGTAGCAAAACTGGCTCACAGTCTCAAAGGAAAGGAAGGAAGCGAAAGCATTCCAAAAGTCGTGATCCTGAAGAATTCAAGAAAGCCAAACCACCCTCTTTCGATGGAGAGATTAAGAAAGGGGAAGAGGCTAAAGCTTGGTTGCTTGGTTTAAATAAATACTTAAGATTCCATGACTACTCTGAAAACTTGAAGGCTCGAATAGCCATCTTCAACCTGAAAGGAAAGGCTCCCATTTGGTGGGAAGACTTTAGGAATGTGAAAGGAGTCCATGAGAAGGAATTGTCATGGAAACAGTTCGAGAAATACTTTAGGAAGAATTATTTGTCAAAGAAATACATGGATGGGAAGACTAAGGATTTCTATGAACTCAGGCTGGGACAGCTCACCATAGATGAATATGTCAATAAATTCCTTGATATACTGAGGTATGTACCCTACATAAAGGATGAAAAGGTAAAAGTCCAACAATTTATCAGTGGGTTACCTTAGACCTACCATAGCAGGATTGAGTTTGATGAGCCAAAGACCTTAGAACACACTATCTAGAAGTTAAGTTAATTTTATGAACAGTTCAGGTGCCAGACAGAACTTCACGAGGATTCGAAGAAGAAGAATAGTTCGGGGTTCAAGAAGAAGGGGTTTAAATCCTTAAGGTTTAAGAATTATAGGAAGGATTCAAGGATGAGCCTTCCTACCCGAAGTGTGTACCAGTAGAATTTCCCCTCCCAAAGTGGAAATAAACCTTTTGGATCAGCCCCAGGAAAGACTGATAACCCAAAGAAGGAACCCTTGAAATGTTGGGGTTGCGGAGAAGAACATTTGTTGAGGAATTTCCCACACCGACAACAGAACAGTAGGAGAATTTACAACATCCAAGAAGCTACCACAGTCAATGATGTAGCTAGGAGCATGCCACAGATTTATGCGACTTTGGATAATAAGCAAGCCGACCACCAAGCTTCCATGGTGGAGATGGAATGTATGATCGCCAACCGTATAATTTCTATTTTAATTGACCTTGGTTTTAATTTGAGTTATGTGGCCCCTCAGACTGTTGATAAGTGTAAACGGCAACCTATTAGACATGTTAATCCATGGTTGGTACAACTAGCCTATGGAACCAAGAGAAAAGTAACAGAGGTCTTACCATCTTGTCAATTCATCATGGATGGGTTGCCCACGCAAGCGACCCTTAACATACTTCCCCTAGGATATTATGACTTATTGATTGGTATGGATTGGTTGGATGCTTATAAAACTAAATTGGACTGTTACCATAAGACTTTAGAATGTGTAAATGAAGAAGGGAGAAAGATGACCCTCTAAGGGATTCAAAAGCCTATCTCAGTGAGACAAATATCATCCCTTCAAATGAAAAAGTATTGCAGAAGGGGGTGTCCTCTATATGCAATATAGGTGTCAGAATTCGTTGAGTATGACAAACTGAACCTAGAGGACCACCCCATATTAAAAGAGTATAAAGATGTGTTTCCAAAAGAGGTATCGGTCTACCTTCGAGAAGAGACAATGACTTCTCGATAGAACTTGCACCAGGAGTGGTTCCAGTATCTAGGACACCCTATAGGATGAGTACACCTGAGTTAGTTGAGCTCAAGCTACAACTAAAAGAAATGATGGGCAAAGGTTACATCTGACCCAGTGTATCTCCGTGAGGAGAACCAATCTTGTTTTTGAAAAAGAAAGATGGTATGCTTCGACTGTGCATAGATTATAGACAACTCAATAAGATAACCATAAAGAACAAGTACCCCTTACCAAGAATCGATGACTTGTTCAACCAATTAGGGGGTGCTTCCATTTTCTCGAATATTGATTTAAGGTCTGGATACCATCAAGTCTGAATTAAATATGAATACATCCACAAAACAACCTTCAGGACAAGGTATGGTCACTATGAATTTGTGGTGGTGCCATTTGGGTAAACCAATGCCCCCGCCACTTTTATGTGCTTGATGAATAATGTACTCAACAAATTTCTGGACAAATTTGTATTGGTTTTCGTTGATGATATCTTAATCTACTCCAAGAACAAATAAGAGCATGAATAACATCTTATACTTGTACTTCAATTACTAAGAGAGCATCATCTCTACGCTAAGTTTAACAAGTGTGAATTTTTCCAAAAGCAAGTCCATTACTTAGGCCATGTTATTTCTAAAGAAGGAGTGGTAGTAGACCCTGACAAGATCAGATCTATTATGGAATGGTGTACCCCAAAGGATGTATCTGATATCAGATCCTTTATGGGCTTAGCAGGATATTATAGAAGGTTCATAAAAGGATTTTCCAAGATTGGTTGTCCAATCACCGCCCTCCAGAAAAAGGGGGTTAAATTCACTTGGACATCAAAATGTGAAGAAATATTTCAGGAACTGAAATACCTCCTGACCCATGCACCTGTTTTGAAGATTGCAGACCCTGATAATGACTTCCTCATGTGTATAGATGCCTGCAAGGAAGGACTCAGAGGAGTCCTTATGCAAGAGGCGCGTGTAATTTTCTACACGTCCAGGAAATTGAATTAGCATGAAATTAATTATGTGACCCATGACCTAGAGTTGGTTGCCATAGTGCATGCTTTAAAAATGTGGAGGCATTACCTCTTGGGTAGGAGATTTGTACTTATGACAGACCGCTATGGGTTGAGGCACCTATTTGATCAACCAAAACTCAATGCTAGACAAGCTAGGTGGATGGCTCTCCTTAGTGAGTTCGACTTCGAAATCAAACACATCAAAGGGAAGGAAAATAGGGTAGTAGACACCCTTATCAGAAGTATGAAAATGATTCACCTGGCAGCAGTAAGAACCTGTGAAACTAATGTCAGGGAAAGAGTCAGGAATGCACAAGAAATAAATGCATTCTTCAAGACCGTGACCTCATACCTAAGGAAAGAGCCTACAGGGATAAAGTATGAAGGTTATCGGATGCTCGATGAAGGCATGTTGACTTACAAAAATAGATTGTATATCCCAAATTGTCACGACTTGAAGAGGTTCATGATGGATGAACTGCATAAGAGACCATATATTGGTCATCCAAGTTATCAGAAAATGATCATGGCCACTAGAAAACAATTTTATTGGCCTGGACTGAAAAAGGACATAGTTGATTACTTAGCTAAGTGTCTAGAATGCTAGCAAGTTAAGGCAGAACATCGACATCAAACAGTGTTGTTACAACCCCTACCCATCCCAAAATGGAAATGACAAACCATCTCCATGGATTTCATCACCGGATTACCAAAATCGACCAAGCAAAATGATTCCATCATGGTCGTGGTTGACCAATTGAGTAAGTCTGCTCACTTCGTTCCTGTCAAGTCAACTTTCAAGGAAATAGATATTGCCAACATATTCAAGAAGGAGATATTTAGACTGCATGGCATGCATAGGGAAATTGTATCTAACAGAGACACCAAATTTACTTCAAGCTTTTGGAAATCCTTAATGGCTGGTTTTGAGACTAAATTGTTGTTTAGCACAACCTATCACTGTCAAACTGATGGACAGATGGAAAGAGTAAACCAAATATTAGAAGACATGCTAAGGATTCATGTAATGCATCATCGTAAGAAGTGGGAAGACTACCTACCATTGGTAGAGTTTTCCTACAACAACTGTTATCAAGAATCCTTGAAGATGAGCCCTTTTGAAGCCCTCTACGATAGACAGTGCAAAATCCCAATCATATGGAGTAATCGAGTGGACAAAATTACAATCAGACTTGACATGCTGAAAGAAATGGAACAACAAGTGATTCAGATAAAGAAAAAAATGAATATTGCTCAAGATAGACAAAAAAGTTACGTCGACAGAAAGAGAACTCCCAGAGAGTTCAAGACAGGAGACCATGTCTGTCTCAAAGTTAGGCCTAGGAAGAGTTCCCAGAGAATGGGAGCTTGTGCCAAGCTATCACCTCGGTATTGTGGACCCTTTGAGGTCTTAGATAGAGTGGGACCTGTAGCCTATAGGCTAACACTCCCTCCCACAGTAAAGGCACATAATTTTTTCCATGTTTCATTATTGAAGAAATATGTACATGATTCTAATCATATAATTGATTGGTCTGTGATCTAGGTGGAGTCGGAGGGATAATTCCTTCCAGAACCTCAATGCATGCTAGACAGGAAGGAAACCTCACTCAGGAACTGAACTATTGCACAGGTCAAGGTGCAGTGGAAACACTCTGTCCCAGATGAGGCTACGTGGGAAATGGAGGATGCCATGAGATATGCATATCCGATTTTGTTTACTCCTGTATATACATATCATGTTGACGGATAGAACATCAAGGACGATGTTCCTTTAAGGGGGAGTGAATTGTAACACCCAGTTTCCCCAGTTTGTAAATATAACTATATTGTCCAAGGAACTATGGAAAACTCAAAGGTGTGAATGTTTGATTTGATGGACCTTTGTATAAAAGGTCGATGAATGTATACATGTTGCATGACTGTTGGAAAGGGGATGTGCTAAGAGAGACCATGAATTCTAGGAAAAGGTGGTGGAGGGGACCCAGAATGGTTGCGTTAACCTCCACCAAACTAGTACTTTGTTGTATTTAATTTCCCAGGATCATAATAACCCTCTGACCCAAGAATGAATTACAGTCAGGCTGGTAGGTGGGAAGACCTCCTCAAGAGTTAATGAGGGGATGGGGCAGACTGCTCATCTGTAAGGATTCTAGACCTGACCACAAACTGGGAATTTTGGTCCACACACAATCTTCCTGGAAAAGGAAAGAAAGGAAAGTGTGGGGGTCAGAGAGGAAATATGCGAAGAGTGTAGAGACAAGATCTGAAGCTCTCGGGTCTGAGGAAGGACTGAAAGAGGAAAGTGATTTTTGATCGCAGGAAATAGGGACTGAGTCGGGAAAAGGAGAGTAACCTTCATTCCTATCTATTTCTGTACTAGGAGAAGGAGAGTAACCTTCGTCCCTATCTATTTTTGTACTAGGAGAAGGAGAGTAACCTTCGTCCCTAACTTCCATTGAGCTGGAAGAAAGAGATTGAATATCAAATCATCATGGTCTAAGCTCAGGGGTGGCCAGTGGTAAAGCCATTAGGAGTGACTGAGCCTATGGTTGGGTGGAAACGAGGACCCCTTTCAGCAGTCGTATCACGCCTTATGGTTCTGATAAGTGTTTTCATACCTTGTGCTTTGAATTGGAAATAATGGATGAATGCATGTATTTATATGTCTATAAATGGTTTATGTATTGAAATGATTAAGCTATGAGTATGTGTTTTTTCCCTTGAGAACTTAGGCTTCTTCTTGATTTTCCATATGTTCCAGTTTAATTCCTCAAAGGCATTTCCCTGAGGAATTACATCACAGTTCCAGAGTTGAAGCAAGCCTCTTGGAAATGCTACCGTTTCGGTAACCTCACAAGTTTACCTTGCCCTGTTTCAGAGCTTAAAGTTTTGCGAGTTAGGGGGACGTTTCCTTCAGACCAATAGTCTAAGAGACTTTGAATTCGTGACCAAATCCTTAACCAAAAACCTGGCTAAGAGTAGAGTTCATAGCCCAAGAGTCATATGAAGGTCCATGTGACCTGGTTCTAGGAACCCTGCACTAAAAGGAGTTAGCTCATGAAGGTTTTGGAACTTCGGGAGCTCGAAGCTCTATGATGTCAAATTTCACAATAGTTAAAGTTACCCGAACTACCAGAGTAACAAGAGTTGTAGATGGTTTAAGAACCTGATGACGCAGATGGATGTGAGTTGTTTATTTGGAGGAGAAGTTATCCCGATCGTCAGATTGACTCAAAGACCCACTAGAGTTAACGAATCAAACACCAGCCGCTTGATTAAATCGATGGTTGGGAATCATTGCGGAGCACGAAGGTGAAATTAGTGGACATGCTAGTTCACGGTCCACAATCAACCAACATCATTGATCCCATTGGGAATGGAAGATCAAAAACCAGGATTAGATCAGAGTCGGGCGAGCACTTCCCAGATTGCAGAGATTGGACCCTACAATCACTATGAACCGTCGATCTGTGAACGAAGATCGATGGTGGGGAATCATTGTGGAGCGCAAAGGTGAAATTAGCAGACGTGCTAGTTCACGACTCACAATTCACCAACATCGTTGATCTCATCAGGTTGGAAGATCAATGACCCCGATTATACCGAGTTGGGCAAGTACTTTTCAGATTGCGGAGGTTGAGCTCTCTGATACATAGTGTGCATGTTGGGTACCCGCAATCACTGTGAACCATTGATCGAAGAACAAATCGATATTGGTTGGATCATGACCGTCAGACCTAGAAACGTTGCTAGGTGGATGGTCGTGAGTTCCTCTGGAACTCCGCGGGGTAATGGAGTCCATCTGTACCGTTGATCTAAGTGAAACGACACACATTGACGGATTGTCAACTTTGGGTGTAATCACTCCAGGAGAAAGCGGGTGTGGAAAGGTTAAAACTCACGAAGCCTGAAGAGCCAACGTGATTTGCAGCCATCGATCTATGGGACACATGCGTCGATAGATTGTCAACTTCGGGTGTAAGAACTCCTAGAGAAAGTGAGTGTGGAGAGGTTGAAACTCCTGAAGCTCGAAGAGCTGAAGTGATTTGCATCCATCGATTTGTGGGAGACACGCGTCAAGATATCGTCGACTTCGGATTTAATCACTCTAGGAGAAAGCGAGTGTGGAGAGGTTGAAACTCTCGAATCCCAAAGAGATGAAGTGATTTGAAGCTGTCGATTTGTGGGAGACATGCATCGACAAATCGTTGAATTCGAGTGTAAGCACTCCGGGAGAAAGCAAGTGTGGAGAGGTTGAAACTCCCAAAGCCCGAAGAGCCAAAGTGATTTGGAGTTGTCGATCTGTGGGAGAAATGCGTCGACAGATCGTCGACTTTGGGTGTAAGCACTCCGGGAGAAAGCAAGTGTGGAGAGTTTGACATTCCCGAAGCCCAAAGAGCCGAAGAAAATCTAAGCAATCCAAGCTAAAGGGACATGTGTCATCATATTCTGCACTTCGAAGGAAAGTCACTTCGAGAGAAAAGGGGATGTGTTGAACAAGAACTCCCGAAGGCCGTACATCCAGAGTTCATCTGATTCATCCATCAGTTGAGGACATGTGTCAGGAGATCTCCCATTTCGGGAGACATCCACTTTGGAGAAAGTGGGGTCACGAAAGTTGAGAACTCTCGAAGCAAATCATGACCATCGATTTGAAAGAGACACGTGTCGACAGATCGTTGACTTTGGGAGAAATCCCTCTTGGAGAAAAGGTGGTGCGAACGTCCGAGACTCCCAAACGCCAAATTCCTGAAGTGGACCCGGGTCGTTGATTTATATGGATGTGTGGCGCCTAATATGGAACTTCGGGTATGGAGTACTTCAGAGGAAAAGAGTTGGAGTTCTTGAAACTACCGAATGACGAAGTCCCGAATAATATCATAACCATCGATCACAAGGGATGTGTGGTGCTTGATCTGTAACTCTGGGTACGAAGTAGTTCGAAGGAAAAAGGTGTAGGAACGCTTGAAACTCCCAAAAACCGAAGTTCTGAAGTAAATTGGGGCCATTGAAATCCCTGTGGACATGCTGCGTCGGATTGTGAACTTCGGAGGTTTGCCACTCTGGAGGATTCGCGTGGTGGTTGTCTTGGCACTTGTTGTCTTGGCGTCTGGTCATATACCGCGGTCATATGAAATTATAGGGGGATGAAAGAACATGAAGATATTGGGAGAGGATATATGCCTTCTCTAAGCTCGTCTCAGAGCATGAAGATTGTGGCTGGAAAGCTTTGGAAGAGCATAATGGTATAAAGACCCCTTAATGAGGGTATTGTTCTCTCAATAAGAATGAAATGTTTACACCCTGTCGTGGGTGTGTTACATTCTACTAGTGGATGAGATTCATCTTGGTTTCCATGATTCAATCCTAGGTAGCTTGCTCGATGCAGTCAATGTTGAATTCTCTAGGGGCCAAGTGCTCGATCACCTCTGAGGTGTCGAGTAGAGGTGGAAAATATGGTTGAAGCAACTCTAGATTAAATAAAAGGTGCAAACCAAGGAAACTTGGAATACTCAATTCAAATACATTCTCTCCCACAACTTTGGTGATTTGTAAGGCCCATATCAAAGAATATTGAGCTTCTAGTGGGGACCCATGAGACATTATTTTTGCAAGTGAAATCACCAACCTAGAACTTGTGTGGAACCCTATGTTAATCATGTCGATGATTTTATTTGGTAGTGGCTTTATACAAATGATCATAAACATGTATTTGGATGTCTTTGATCCATTCAACAAGTTTGGATACCTGATATGCCTTGGTATGAGCATGGGAGGACTCTTCCTCTGTAGATGCAATGGGAAAAGCTACATCAATTGGGGCAAATGGTTGGAACCCTAAGAATACCTAAAACGGGTTGTGGCCAATAGATATATGAATGGATACATTGTAGTTTGAACAAAAGGAAGGCTCTCATCCCATGTTTTTTAATGCTTGGAGTTCTACATTCTCAGGATATGCACAATCATCATGTTGACTACCTATGTTTGTGCATTGGTTGTGCATGGAAGCCAAATGCTTTGGTCAACCTGATGTCCATCAATGACCATGAGCTAGACCAGAAAGTACCTGGGAACCTACCATCCATATCTAAAATAATGATCTATGGTAACCCAAAATGAATCCAAACACACTTGAAGAAGATCTTAGTAGTGGATTCTATTGTGATACTCTTCTTACAAGGTGCCAAAATATCCATCTTAGCCATCCTAGAGAACTGATCAACAACCAGAAATAAAAAGTAATTACCGTGCTTAGTTGAGGGAAAGCCCAACATGTAATCCATGGAGACTAAATCCAAGGTATTTTCCAAGGTAGGTAGAGGAATGTACAACCCCTATTTCTTAATGGAAAATTTGTTGATGGCATAGGCAACACATAATCTGATATAGCTGATGACATCACTTAGGAGATTTGGCCAATAGAATTAGTTTTGCATCATTCCCATTGTCTTCTCCATACAAAATTTACCTACTTCTTGATTATAACGTGCCTCTTAAATCAACTTCTCATGATCACAAGAAGGAACATGAAGATGGCCTATATGGCATACAATCACATCCTAGAGGTGAAAACCTGAAACTTGTTTACCTGCACATAATGTTCGATAGGTTGTAGTAAAGTCTAAGTCATTGTCATATAGTTGGGGATACCCATACATTCATGTCCACAAGAGTTAAGCATTGTTATTAGCGCCACAACTAGAGGTTTTCTAAGGTACTGTGCAACTTAGTTCGTGTTTCTCTTCTTGTACTAAATGTTCAAGTGGAATTATTGCAAGTACGTGGATAACTTCTAATGGTGGTCATTTTGTAACTTTCCTTGTTTTTAATTGATTGTTGGGGATTTTGATCAGTCTGGATGATCATTTCATTTCCCAAAATATGATTCTTCCATTGTCAACATGCTTGCATAATCAAGCACATCTCCTTGCCATAGGTGTGGTACCTATGAATCACATAAAAGGGTGTCTCACTGTGATAGGCCACAAAATGAACTATAAATTCTAAACTACCATGGATATTCCACTAGCATAGTTCATCACAAAAAATCACACAAGTTTATGAAATATATTATTATGAAATTATTTACTTAAGATTCAAATTTAGAGTTACTAGCTTAATGCATGAAAATACTGAAATATCTAAAACTAAAATGAAAGAAGCTAAGAAAATAACACACCATACACACAATGAACACATGACATGCCTTGGGAAAACCAAATATGGGAAAAAACCAACTAAAAGGTGAGGCCTATAATTTGTTATTGTCTTCTCAATTATGAAATGAACATATAAAGAAAGGGGCATTCGCTATGGAGTTTCCATGGACACCATGGCCAATATGGTTGCTATGGGATCTTTTACTTCCTCTATTCTACTCCAAAATCCCAATCCGAAATTATTTGTTCAACCATGGAACAATAACAAAAGAATAAAGATGTAATTTCCTTCATTTCCTAGCAACCCAATATTTAACATCGCCTAATAGTCATCTAGGGTTAGGGTTATTATTGTTTCATTCTTCAACTCCCAATTAGTGTTGGGGTTTTGGACCCTCTACAATATCATTGAAATTCCACACATGGATAGATCCACATGTGTGAGTAATGTGATCTAGCATAGTATCCACTCAATATCATGTTTTGGTCAATAGGATAAGTCAAATTGTTGAAGGCATAACTTCCACATACAAAGTCCGATTGAGGTGATCTTCACATCATTGGAAAATTATTGATGTGTAGAATAGTGTTGAGAGGATAAAAATTCATTCGCAAAGTTTTGACACCAAAAATTGTTGTTTAAGGCCTCAAACATGATCTTGAAGGTTCTGGAATGCAAATCACCAAAGCAAACTTGCACCTAAAATGGGCCATATAAGCCAATAGCTCCAAAATTTCCACCCAAAAAGTACCAAAATACATGATGAAATATACAAATATCCATGTTGGTTCATATCTCCCCATTTAGGGAGGATTTTGGTCCCCAACATATTTTACTGACAAGGGTAAATAAATCTTTCCTCTACCTTGTCCCTGGAGTACATTTGTCTTTTCCTAGAAGTTGTCCTTTCAACCCAGCCTATTAGAGTTCATGCTACCCTTGTTTTCATGTTTTGGACTTCTTTTGCAAAAAAATATCCTGTACTAGCTCCATCCGATATTTTGGTGCTAAATCCTTTATGTTAGGTATGAATTTCTCATCATTTTCTTGGTCCAACATGGAAGCCTCATATAGTTTCATGCTTTCCACATTCGCTATTGAGTAAATGTGCATGTATGGGGGTAGACTAAGTCTATGGGTGTTATCACCTACCTTTTCCAACACTTCAAAAGGACCATACCACATAACATTGATCTTCTTTTTAGGACCCTACTAGAGCCTTTCTTTGTTTATATACAACCAAAATCTATCTTCCACCTTGAATTTTTTCTCAATTATTTTCTAATCATGTTGAGCCTTGTACTTTTTCATATGACTTCTTCAATGCCTCATCTACTTGCAAATAGATTTGCCTAATATTACCAATAAATTTGTCATCCTTTGATGCTTCTCCTATGGTTCCTTCCATCACTCCTATGTGTTTCCATATACAACATCTAAGGGGTGAAGGTGCAAATATACCCAAAACAAGTTTCAAAAAGGGACTTACTGGTAGAAGTTTGGACTACCTTGTTATGAGAATGTTAAATATAAATAAAATTATTGTCCCAAGTCTTTAAATTCTTCTGATTATATCTCCTAAAAATTTAAGCCAATGTCATATTCCCTACTTTTGTCTACATATTTGTTTGTGGATGAAAAGTTGTATATATCTTCAACTTGGTCTCTATATTTTCCCAATGTGTAGTCCAAAAGGCATTGAGAAATATAAAATCTCTATCTGAGATGATGCTCCTTTGTATCCTAAGTGCACCCAGACCTTTTCAAATAACATGTTTGCTACATCTTGTCCCTTGATGGTATTTTTATAAGGCACAAGAATGCACATCTTTCTAAACATATCAACTGCCAAAAACATATATTCACGTCCCTTCCTTGCACTTGGAAAACCACACACAAAATCCATGGAGATGATTTCCTAGGATCTATACATATAGGTGGGGGATGGTATAAACCTTTATTTTTGTTAGTAGGATTGTTGGTACAACAATGTAACATCCTCTAATAAATTAATCTACAAATTATTGCATTCTAATATAATACACATATATTTGCAAGTTATCGACTACCTTCCCAATACCAAAATGTCGTGCAACTTTGGAGGTGTGAGCCTCTCTAATAAGCTACAATCTTTAACCTTTAGGAGCATAGTGCTTTTCTAGCTTGTAGAGAAACCCATCTTGGAGATGAAATTTATTGTTATTGTCACTTTATTCTACACAAAATTGGCCTTGTAGCTACTAAAACAACTCTTTAAAGTCCTCATATTCTATGTATGACTCTTTGTATGCATCATTGGTAAAAGGATCCATGCGCATATGGGTTCCCAAATCCGTGACACTAGATGTGGGTGGCATTGAAAGTGTATATTGCAACTTATTTGTGTTTCCCTTCTTATATTTGATGATTAAATGAACATGTTGTTAAAACACCATCCACTTGTAGTATATGGCTTGTTGAAGCTTACTCTATGGCTATAAACATTCTATTTCCTAGTGATCAATGTGGATCATGGTCTCCTTTCTCATCAGATAGTGATTTCACTTCTTAATAACTTGAAGTAGAGTATATATTTCCTTATCATATACAGTCTAGTTCTAGACTTTTCCATGAAACATTTCATAATGATATCATACCAGTTGCATAACATATCCACTTTCATCTATCTCCACTTCAAAAAGATTCTAAAAATTAGGTGATGCAATAATTGGTTCTTGATTGATCTTTCATTTCAACTTATCCTAAGGTTTTGATCAATTCTTCCCCCATTAGAAACTCTTGTTGTAGGTTTTTATGGAAAGGAGTGGTGTGGCAACAATTGAAAAAGATTCTATACAATTTCATATATATTTTATTGCCCCAACAAAGATCCTAAATTTAATGACATTATTAGGAGTTGACCACTTGAGGATGGACTCCATATTTGTGGGATCTATCTTGAGTTCCCCTCCACCAATCACATACCCCATATATACCAATTATTGCTGAGAAAATTCACATTTCTTAAGGTTTGGCAACAATTGATGCTTTCTAACACCTGCATGAGATGTGAGATATGATATTCCTAGCTAGAGCTATAAAGAAATATATCATCTAAGTAACACTAATATAAATGAATCTAGAAATTGATATAATGCATAATTCATCAAACACATAAATGTAGATGGTGCATTACATAAACCAAAATGCATTACCATCCATTCATATAGACCTTTCCTTGTCTTGAACGTAGTATTCCATGTGTTTTATTATTTAACTTGTACCTAGTGGTATCCCTATTTGATATCCAACTTGGTGAATTAATTCACATGCTTCAGTTGATCTAGAAAGTCATTGATCAAGGGAAAAGGGCATTGATTATTGGGGGTGATCTTATTCAAAGTTCTATAATTGATACACATTCTCTAATTCCCATCCGTATTGGGTACTATGATTATAGGTGACCCACAAAGTGAGGTGATTAGTTTAATTACTCCCTGCTCCAATAGCTACTGCACCCATTTATTCATAATTTTCATTTACTTCTATGATGGAATTTTTGTACAACCCAATGTTTGGAAATGGGGAGTCTAGAAACAAATGTATCTCATGCTCCACTTCCCTCTTAGAAAATAACCCTTTAGGCTCCTAGAACAATTCTTTGTATGCTTACAAAATCTTCTCCAAATGACGTTTCTTCTCTTTATTACATCCCTCTAGAGATTCCTTTACCTTTACTGATTCTTCTCCCCATTGATTCTCTCCTAAAAATAGAACTACAAACTTCCTACTTGAATTGATCAAGTTATTTCATTAGCACTTACCAAAGATATATTGTATTTACCTTTATTTTCATTGACGATGAATGACATCCTATCTTTGATCAAGATACACCCTTTTTATCTCCTCATGGATATTGCATCCCTCATATACATGTAGGGGATTTCAAACACTACACCACGCACATCAAGTGGTGTTATGTCTAACTCCACTTCATCGATATAGTTTCCACTTATAGAATATTTGATCTTACATTGCTCAATGACCTTGATCTCTACATCCTTATTTACACTTCCCAATGGATATGGGTTACGATGGTCAAGAACTTCTAATCCAATCTTGTTGACCATATATTCTACCATGAGGTTGGCCTATGAGCCAAAATGAAATAGAGCATATACCTTTGTATTCATGAATTATATCTCAATAGGGGATATTTTAGTCATATCCCTTAGATATATGGGATGGAGGATACTTAGGTTCACCTCCCATAGAGCTTTCCAAGTGCTAGGAATCCTTCACCACCATGAGGGAAGAATTAGATAGGAACAAATTGCAACTCTTGCAGTTGGGGGAGAAATTCATTTAGATGGATAATTGGCAAGATGATAGGTTCACGAAGGTCAGTTCTCACCTATACTAGGAATTTGAAGCGAAGGAAGAGACCTTGAATAATATAGAAGAATATGTCTAAGAGACAAAGCAAGTCCCTTCCATTTCCACTATCAGAGCTAGTACCATGACGGAGGAAAGTATGGTAAGCTCACCTTCCAAAATACTTCCTCAAGATATCTTTGATGAATTTGAAAATCACACTAGAGGCATTGGTTCCAATCTTATGAGACAAATGGGCTATGAAAGACAATGGATAGGCAAGGAGGACCAAGGAATAATAATCCCAAGGAGAAATGGTTTTCCAATGACCTATTGCAGTAGCAAATGTCCTTTCTAGACATGATATTGACAACAGGGTTATGCCAAAGGCACCCTTTGCTCAACTCTTATCTTCCATCCTATAGTGGAGGCGCCCTTTCTTGGAGTTTTTTCAAATTTTTCTTAACTATTGGAGAAGAATATTGAAGGGGTTTGGATCTTTTGGGGACCAACATCTTGCAAATGAGGAGGTGCAATTCAAATTCGATCATCTTGTAAATTTGTAATTGTTCTTTTATTTTATTTTTTCCTTTTGTAAAAGTGGAAATGGAAAAAAACCTATGTGATGGTTGGCCTTCCAAAGTCATCCCATTAAAATAATGAATGTTGTTGTGAAGAGGAAACAAGAGATGAAGGAGAATTGGGAATAATAGTGACATAAATGAAAGGTTGAAGAGGGAAACCTACATGAATTTCAGTGGACAAAGGAGTCATGGATCCTGTCTACATTGAGCGAAGGTGTCTCTGAGCCATGACCATATGCAACTTGCACTATCCGTGAGTAACCATGAAAAACCTCTATGTATAACTCACCTCATTGTAATGATCTCCTGAGATTAATAAAATCTCCATTAGATGTTGAGCTTATAGTATAAAAATATGTGTGTGATTTGTGAGTTTTATCAATTTGTGATTGTTGATCTCCATAGTAAATTGTTTAATGAAGAAAATCCATCCCAAAAGATCTATTGTTTCATTGTTGAATGATTTTGGAGAAGGGAAATCGATGGTCCTCAATCTTGAGTTGTTGAATAAGTTGCTAAATTGGTTTTCTCTCTCTCTTGTAAATCATTTTCTCTCTCACAGAGGTGAATTTTATTTGTTTGGATTATGTTCTAAAGTGCCCACACATCTTATGGCTTTGGGGAATATTTAATTATCATAGGAGCTGATTTTTCCTTTTTTGGGCATATTTAATTCTCAAATAGTCATTTTCTCCTCTATCGGGCCATTTCTTGAGTGTTGGGAATCCCAATCGACTAATTGGTTGATTTCAATCTTTATTGGGTCATTTTCTTAGAGTTGGGTGTCTTCTCTTTACCCACATATTATATAATACATTTTGTTTGTTTCATGGGTGTTTTTTCTTTGCCCACAAACCTTACAATATATTTTTAATGTTGGATGGTATTTGTTCTTTTCCCATGATCCAAACTCCATGTTTTCTTCATTATTGGGAGATTCAATCCATTTTTCTATGCATTCCCTTCATTGCTAGGTCGTGTAAAGAGTCTCTAGTCAGCTAGTGAGATCCTAGAGGGATAGTTTTGTGTTTTAAGACAATGTTGTTGCTTAACATTAACACCTGAGTGTCACCTTCATGTTTCCTTTAATTTTAATCACATACATTGATTAATCTTGAATGTTTAGATACTTATCTATGTACTGGTAACAATATTCTATATTGAATCAAATGAAGAGCAGGTGTGATTTATTTATGAGCATCTCTTTTAAGCGACAATACAAGCCAGAACAAGTTCACCACTAGAGGTTCCTTCCAAGATAATTGAGCAATGCAATAAGATTCAACATGGATCTGTGTTGGTGAAATGGATAGGCTATAAACCTACCATTTACGAATCACTATATATACCTCCCAAATACTTGAGGAGCACATCCAGGTTTTTGGAGGATTATACCCAACATAATGGCCATTTTGTTGAACTTAATGGTGTTCCCTTTCACAATCTTCCCTTACTTCTTCCATAAGTGATGTCAATGGATCCATTGGCCCTATTCATACCAAATAGGGTAGAAATAATACTTAATGAGTGTTTTAAACACACCCCACTTAGTTACTAATGGATCACCCTCTAGCTTAAGAATCTCTGTGTGATTATCCCACCAATTTTGGAGATGGACGTCTAACTTCAGTTACAGATGTGAAATATTTTCTCTTATCCTATGCCATGAACACTGAAATAAACATTTAACTATTGAAACCATTGATTCAAATTAACATCAATGTCACTTTGGAAGGGGTTGATATTTTATTTCAATTCCACTTTAAATAGAAATAATGAAGAAGTGATGGAATCAGAACATGGTCTCTCTCTCATTGGCTCTTTTTTTTACTCCTTTTTTGCATCTTCATTGTCTCTATATTTATCACCCAATCCAACTTCGAAATTAGATCTACCAAAATCCTAAAAGGGTCCAATTTTTTTTTATAGATATACCATGAGGATGGACATGTTGAGAGAGATGTAAGAGAATTTTCCTCCATCTTTGAAAATATTTCCTCTGACTCATCCCATGGATTTTTATTGTTCTACTCATTTTCCATGGCTAGGGTTTGAAAATGTATTTCTTATGCCAAGTCCTAGATAATGGAACTTCCCATAAAACCCCAAAGACATTTTCTCTAATACCAATAAGATTTGTAAACTTCCATAGATATTCTACTAGAAGAATTCATCACGATATATCTTACAAGTCTATGTAATTTATTACTATGCAATTATTTACTTAAGATTCATATTTAATGTTTTTATCTTAATGTGTGAAAATACTAAAATACTTTAAACTTAAATTAAAAATTATAAGAACATAACACACCATATACACAATAAACACAAGATGTACCTTGGGAAAATCCAATATGGGAAAAATCTAGCTAAAAGGTTAGGCCTATGCTTTGCAATTTTATTCTCAGTTATGAAATAAAAATACAAAGAAAGATAGATTCACTATGGATTTGTTGTGAACACCGTGGATGGTATGGCTGCTATAAGATCTTCCACTTCCTTTGTTCTACTCCAAAATCCCAATTCCACATGATTTTTTTTTTAAGTATGGAACAATAACAATACAATAAGAATGGAATTGCTTCCTTTCCTAGCAACCCAATTTTTAACAGAGTCTCATAGTCATCCAGGATTAGGGTTAGGATTTTTTCATGCCTCAACTCCCAATTTAATGTCATGGTTTTGTACCCTCTATAATATTCTTTAAATTACACTTGTGAGTATATCCACATGTGTGATTAATATGAGATAACATAGCATCCACTCAATATCATGGTTGTCAATAAGATAGGTCAGCTTGGGGGAGCTATAATTTTTTCATACAAACTCTGGTTGAGGTGATGTTCACATCATTGGAAATATTTGGGTGTGTATAACATTGTTAAGAGATATAAAATGTGTTCACAAAGTATTGACCCCAAAAATGGTTGTTTAAGGCCTCAAACGAGCTCCAGAAGGTTTTGGATTGCAAATCACCAAAGAAAACCTACCCGTAAAATGGGCCCTTCAATCCAATAGCTTCAAATTTCCCACCCAAAAAGTACCAAAATAGATGAAAAATTATACAAAGATACATTTCATATCATACATCCCCATTTAGGGAGGATTTTGGTGTCGCCAAAAGATTTTGTTGAAGGAGGCAAGGACAATTTTCCTCTACCTTCTCCTTGGAGTACCATTTGGCCTTGCCTAGAAGTTGTCCTTTCAAACCAACTTGGTAGAGTTCATGATGTCCTTGTTCGGTTGTTATGCACTTCTTATACAAAATTGTATCCTATTCTAACTCTACCCTAGATTCTAATGCTAACTCCTCTATGGTAGGTAAGACTTGCTAATTATTTTCCTAGTTCAACATGGAAGGCTCATATAGTTCCATATTTTTCATATTCACTACGCACTAAATGTGCATATATGGGGGTATATTATGTCCTTATGCACTATCACCCACCTTTTCCAACACTTAAAAAGGACCATACCATAGACCCTTGATCCTCTTACTAGGACCCTATATAATTTATTTTTTTATATACAACCAAAGTCTATCTCCCATCTTGAATGTTTTCTCAATTATGTGAAAATCATGTTGAGCCTTATACATTTCCTATGACTTATTCAATGTCTCCTATAGTTGCAACTGTTTTTGCCTCATTTTATCAACAAATTTTTCATCCTTTATTGCTTCTCCCATAGTGTCTTCCATCATTCCTCCTTTCTATCCAATACAACTTATAAGGGAGAAAGTGGAAAATATCCAAAACAAATTTCGAAAGGGTATTTAATGGTATAAGTATGGACTACTATATTATAAGAGTGTTTAATATAAACAAAAATTATGTCCTAGGTATTTACATTCTTTTGATTATATCCCCTCAAAAATTGAACCAATGTCCTATTCCCTACTTTTGGTTTTTTATATTTTTGTGGATGGAAAGCTATAGATATCTTCCACTTGGTGTCAATCTTCTCCCAATGTGTATTCCAAAAGGAATTGAGAAATATAAAATCTCTATCCTAGATGATGCTCCTTGGTATCCTAACGTGCACCCAAACCTTTTCAAAGAACATGTTTGTTTCATCTTTCCCCTTGATTGTATTTTTATAAGGCATGAGAATGCACATCCTTCTAAACCTATCAACTACCACAAACAAATAGTTATGTACCTTCCTTATTCTTAGCAAGCCACACACGAAATCCATGGAGATGTGTTCCCAGGGTCTAGTAGGAATATGTAGGGGATGGTATAAACCTTTCTTTATGTTACTAGGTTTTCTAGTACAAAAAAGTAACATCCTTTAATAAACTAAGATACATCTTATTTCATTCTAGCACACCTTTGTAAGTTGACAACTACCTTCCCAACACCAAAATTCCATGTAACTTTGGAGGTTGAGAGTATCAAACAAGATACAGTATTTCACCTTTAGGAACACAAATATAGTCTAGCTTGCAGAGAAACCCTTCATGTAGATGATATTTAATGTTATATTCATTTTTTTCTACAAAAACTTGGCCCTATAGTTGTTGAAACACCTCGTTAAGGTCCTCATATTCCATGTATTCTTATTTTTAGGCGTCGTGGGTAAAAATATTCATGTGCATAAACGTTCCAAAAGTTGTGACATTGGATGTGGGTGGTATTGAAAGCATGTATGCTAGCTTATTAGTGTTTTCCTTCCTAAATTTGATTATTAAATGAAATTATTTTTTAAACCCCATCCACTTAAACAATTTGATTTATTGAAGCTTACTCTAGGCCTAAAAATAATGTAGTTCCTAGTGATCAATGTGAATGATGGTCTCCTTTCTCATTATATAGTTTTTCCACTTCTTAATAGCTTGAACCATAACATAGATTTCCTTGTCATGTGTAGGGTAGTTCTAGACTCTACCATAAAACATTTCATAATGTTAATGTACCATCTTACCTACCTGCATTAATATCACTCCCATAACGTATCCACTTGCATCTGTATCCACTTCGAAAGGATTATACAAATAAGGCGATGTAATAATCGGTGCTTGAATGATATTTTGTTTCAACTTTTTAAAATATTTCTACTGATTATTTCCCCACTATAAACTCTTGTTGTTGGTTGTTATGGGAAGGAGTGGTGCAACCACAATTGAAAAGGATGCTACAAACATTCATAGTTATTGTATTTCCACAACAAAGCTCCTAATTTTAGTGACATTAGTAGGATTTGACCACTTTAGGATGGCCTCCATGTTTGTGGTATCTATATTGAGTTTCTCTCCACTGATCACAAATCCCATATACACCAATGATTGCTAAGAAAATTCACATATCTTAAGGTTTTCCAGTATTTGATTATTTTTTAGAGTCTCTAACACTTGCACGAGATGCGATATATGCTCTTCCTAGCTATATCTATAAACCAATATATAATCTAAGTACCTTATTACAAATGAACCTAGAAATGGATGTAATACATCATTCACATAATGCATAAATGTACCTGGTGCATTGCATAAACCAAAATGCATTACTAGCCATTCATACCGACCTTTCCTTGTTAGGAAGGCAGTGTTCCATGTGTCTTCATCTTTAACTTGTACATAATGGAATCTTTATTTGATATCCAACCACGAGGCCTTCACTCAATGAACCTATGACATATAACATTAATTCATGGGATATTAGCGAATACTCTTAATTTTCCTAAATATTTATAAATACCTCCCAAAATCCTTTAGTTAAACCCTCTCCAAATACATCTTTCTATAAAAAAATATCCCTATTTTTACTAGATATCCATAAGCTTTACTATATATGATTTGAAAAGATCTTTTAAAGACTATGGTTAAGTTTTAAAGCATGAGTGCATTAACCATTTAGGAAATGAAGGAAAGACGAAGAATCAATGATATAAAATGGAAGCCATAATAAGATATGCATATATGGAAGTAAGAACAAAGAATCAGCAAACCATAAAAACAAAATTATTAACGGATTTTAGCAAGATTTGCCTACGTCTCTGAGCCTTTGTCTCAGTGGGTGAGGCTTTCTTATTTCTCTTAAAAGATTCAAAAGTACATCAACAAAGTGTAAAATGGATTACAAACTGGTCTGGTTGTGTTCTTCTCGACCTCAATAATCCAACACAATTGACAACACTGAAAACGGTTGAGCGAAGCTCCCAAAATTGGCCCACAAAGTTCCTCTCCTCAATGGATTTGGCTGTCAAAATCCTCATCATTTATCCTTCTTTGAACCTCCCTAAAGTTTCCAAGAACCTCTATTTTATATAGATTTGAAGTTGGTAACATCCTCCCAACTTCCTCCCAAGATCTGGCCTCAAAAAGGGCTCCAGATCTCCCAAAAATGACCAAAATCTCCCAAAATCAGGCTAAAATCTCAATAAAAATTATAACCTATGGTAAAACAACCACAATTTGGAAATAATTAAGGTGCAACACCCTATTCTCGGGCTCCTGGCCATATGCGAGGCTCCATATGCTCACAGGCTGGAATTTGGCGCGCTAGCCCCCCGGTCTTGGCTCTTGGTCCTGTGCGCATGGCCATATGGCCGCACCCTAAGCTTCCATGCACCTACATTCAGTTAAACCCTTGGTTTGTGGCCTTTGGTTGGTCAGGGCTGGCCCCCACCAACTGGGGATTATCCCCTATACTCACCACATGTCGACCTTTTAAACAAGTTCGATGGCTTGTTTAAACAAGCTCCAAACTAGCCCGAACGGTCCGCTCGATTTCACGAAGACGCTAGCACCCACGGAGGTCACGGGTTCAAATCCACAGGACATTCTAATTTTTTTTTTACCCGACATAGGAAAAATATGGGGTGCCATGTGGCACCCTATGATTGGGCAACATGTCACCTTGTGATTGGTCTGTACCAACAGAGTTAGCATCGCGTCGTCCTACCACGTCACCGCCGTACAACCCAATCAGTTATCCAGTCACCTACCACATCATTTTCCATACAACCACATGTCATGCCACGTCACGTCCATACTTCAAAATCACCCTACCACGTCAGCATCTGTATGACCCAACTTTCATCCGCACAGCCACGTGTTAGTCTGTCATTGGGCCACATCATGTACAAACTGCCACGTGTCAAATCCATCAGTGCCAACTCAGCCCAAAAATGTTGAATCTGAGTGATACGTGTCACCTCCTAGTGATGCCACATCAATATGATTATTTCATCATGATGTCACATGTCGTACTGTTGACGTTAGTGTTGGCTTTGACTAGTTGACTTTTTCCCTGTTTGGGATTTCGCTCAGAACATGATAACTTTCGCATACGATGCTCGTTTGAGGAAAAAATTATATGGATGAAATCAGCCCGACGAGACAGACACAATGGCATTGGTTTTGTCCAATTCCGATAACTTTTATTTTTAGGCCTTCCTGGATCCATTTTGGATCAATATACCCCTATTTATAACATCTAGTACCTATAAACCACTCTCATACCTTATATCCACCCCCAAATACCTATAATATATTGACTTCACTTTTCACAATTTGAAAACCCCCTTTATGAATGAATGTGATAATATATTGGTAAACAAGGTGAAGCCCCTGTGGATCCAACTTAGTGAAGTACTTAGCATGATTCAATTGATCTATCAAGTCATTGATCCTACGTAGAGGGCATTTATTATTGAGGGTAAACTTATTCAAAGCTCTATAGTTGATACCAATTCTCCAAGTCCCATCCTTATTGGGTACTATGATGGTAAGTGACCCACAAGGTGAGGTGATTGGTATAATTACTCTCTATTCTAGTATCTATTATAATTGTTTTTCCATTTCATCTACTTCTAATATTTTCTATCTATACAACCCAATGTTTGGCAATGGGGAGTCTAGAAACAACTATATATTGTACTCTACTTCCCTCTTAGGGGGTAACCCTTTAAGATCCTAGAAAAATTCTATTTATGCTTGCAAAATATTCTCCAATTGATGTTTCTACTCTCTAGTACATCCCTCTAAAGATGCCTTTAACGTTATCGATTCATTTCATGGAAAATTCACTCCTAAAAAGAGTAATACAAACTTCCTACTTAGATTGAACAATTTCTTGGCTTGGTTAGCACTTACCAGAGATATATTGGATTTACCTTTGTGTGCATTGATGATGAATGACTTACCATCCTTGATCAGGAAACATTGGTTTTGTATTCTTGTGAATATTTCATTCCTCATATACATGTAGGGGATTCAAAACATTACACCACACACATCAAGTGGTACTACATCTACCTCTAATTTATCAACATAGTTTGCACTTATAAAAAAAATTATTTGGCAATGCTCAGTGACCCTAAGCTCTGCATCCTTATTTACCCATCACATTGTATATGGGTAAGGATGGTCATAAACTCTCAATCCAATCTTGTTGAATATATATTATACTATGAGGCTGGCCTATGAACTAAAATCAAGCATAGCATCTACCTTTGTATTCTTGACTTGGATCTCAGTATTGTGGTGTAGGAAATATTTTCATCTACATCTGAGCTACTCTCTACCTAGTTACATGAATCCATGGTCAGTATGTTCTTCTTCTTGGCATCCTTCTTGCTTTTATTTTGGTTCATCCATAGATGTATATTCCAACACTTATATTTAGTGTTACCATCGATATTACAATGGTTATAATGGTTGTTTGGATCATTGCATTGTTGTGCAATGGTTTTTGTCTTCCTTTCCTTAATCTTATTTCCCTCCTTAGAAGCATCTTGGTGGTCTTTCTACTTGGAACCACTTGGTTATCCTTTATCCTTTCCCATAATCTCCATATATTATGCTTACACATAGGCCTCATAAACTATCCTAGGTTGAAGAGAATCACTTGCATCCTTAGATGACTATGCAAATCTCCTAGATAATTGAGGAGCACATCTAGGTTCTTGGGATATATACCTAACATAACGACCATTTTTTTGAAATCAATGGTGTGCTCTTATACACTATGCCCTTTATTTTTCCATAAGTAATGCTAATGCATCCACTAGACCTATTCATACCTAATAGGGTATAAATAGGACTTAATTAGGGATTTAAAGACCTCCCACTTAGTTACTAATGGATCACCCTCTATCCTAAGGATTTTCGTGTGATTTTCCCACCAATTTTGGGATGGCCATCTAAATTCTATCAGGAAAATAAAATATTTTTCTCTTATACTATGTTATGAACACTAAAAGAAACTTTCAACTATTGCAACCATTGGTTCAACTTAACAACATCAATTTCACTTTGGTAGGGTTTGATCTCCACTTTCACTTCCACTTTAAACAAATTTTGTGAACACGTGATGGCACTAGAACTTGGTTTCTCTTTCATTTGATCCTTTTTAAATTCCTTTCACGCATCTTCATTGTCTCTGCATTTCTTGTCTAGTCCAACTTCTAAGTTAGAGATACCAAACTACCCTAAAGTTCCAAACTTGTTCTCTAGAGATTCCACAAGGATGGACATGTTGTGAGAGATGTCAATGATTTGTGATTCCATCTTTGAAAATACTTCCTCTGACTCATCTCGTGGATTGTTATTGATGTACTCACCTGCCATGGATAGGGTTTGAGAATTATTTCTTACGCCAATTCCTATATCTTGCAACTTCCCACAAATACCTAAAGAAATATGCTCTACTATCAATATGATCTATAAAATTTCATGGATATTCCACTAAAACAACTTGTCTCGGTATATATTACAAGTTTCTACAGTCTATTATTATGAAATGTTTTATTAAGATTCATATTTAATGTTACTATCTCGATGCATGAAAATACTAAAATAATTGAAATTGAAATGAAAGAAGCTAAGAAAATAACACACCATCCACACAATGAACATAATATGTACCCTAAGAAAACACTATACATGAAAAACCTAGATAGAAGGTGAGGCCTATGATCTATTATTTTCTTCTTAGTTATGAAATTAAAATATAAGGAAAGGGGCACTCACTATGGAGTTGACATTAACACTATTGCCAATATTTCTTCTACAAAACCTTCTACTTCCTCTATGCTACACCAAAACGCCACTCCAAAAGTCTATGTACAACTATTGAACAATAAAAATATAATAAGAATGGAACCTCTTCCTTTTCTAGTAGCCCAATATTTAACATGGCCTAATAGCCATCTAGGTTTATGGTTAGGATTTGTTTCATGCTTGAACTCCTAATTAATATTAGGAATTTGGACCCTCTATAAGTCCACATATGACTATCTCCACATGTGTGAGTAATGTGAGCTAATGTGGCATCCATTCACTATCATGATGGTCAGCGAGATATGTCAACTTGTGAGAGGAACAACTTCTTCAAACAAACTCCGATTGAAGTGATCTTCCCATCATTGGAAATCTCTTGATGTATAGAACAATGTAAATAGGATGAAAATTTGTTCATAAAGTTTTGACCCTAAAATGACCATTTAAGGCCTAAAAAAAGATTTAAAAGGCTCCAGAGCCCAAATCACTAAAGCATGAACTATCCCTAAAATAGGCCCTATAAGCCAAT
>ML795093.1:44832-60513 GCA_009831015.1 Picea engelmannii
CTATAGACTGTCCACTATCCAATGAAACTAGTCTCACTCAATTTGGATACTCTAGGAGGAATTTATGATTGTTTTACCTTCTTGAGACTAGTCAATAGGACTAGTCAGATACCCTATCTTCCGTAGGGTGTATATACAAATTTATGATGACCCAGAAGTTGAAAATTTTACCACAGATACCTTACTAATTTCTGTTAATAGCCACCACATTTTAGGGTCTGACACATTATAGAAAAAAATTTATAGCGAAAATTCCGCAATGACTCAGTTTAGGAAGATTCCAGAACCCTATATTTCATAGGTTGTATCTCCAAAAGTATAAGGCCTCAAGAGCTAAAATTTTAAAACAACGTACCTTGATCCATCTACTAAATACCCTAAAAGATGTTCCTTCTAAAACATTGTAGAAAAAAAGGTTATATCGAAAATTCCAAGGTGTCTCAGATGTAGCAACAAAACGCCAAGACTTTGAGCTCTGATACCATATGTTAAGAACCAAATATCAATATAGCATAGAAAAACCTCAAAATAAGTACTCAATGCCTTGCAAAAGAGACAAATTCAGATAATAAGCCTCTTCAAGGGGGAAACCTCCATATGCCCACATAAATGTACAATTACAAGATGATTCAAAATGAAAATATCTCCTTGGTATATATAGGAGACTAGGAGGTATAATTACAACTAATGGCCTAAAGCCGACATAAATAAAATAACATTACTAATATAATATGCCCCAATTAAGGGGTAATGAGCCACTATTTAGGGCTTAACACAGGAGCCCAGAGCCTTCATTTTTCAATCCGTTCTCACCCACAAGATCCTGGTCCCGCCATCTACACATTCACATTCCCCGGGTCATCATCTGCACTTGGCCCCAGAGGGGAATTTTTATCACATCATGTTCAAGTACGCATGCTCATGTTCAATTTTATCAAATAACTGTTATATGTTCTTTATCATCAAATATTGTTCATGTTGGGCATTTGGTTTTCATGTGTACAGGTACTTGTTCCGCAATCTTACATCCCCTTTAGGTATATATTCAACATTGGGATGTAGTTATTCCCTCTGTTAATCAATAGCATCTCCCATTAATACCCTCTGACATTTACCTTTAGGGTCCTTACATCCATCTCTGCAGTACCTTTTCCTCTACTACATTTAGGTACTATCACTCGGTATCACTCTCCCCCACATGAGTTGTTCCATTCATAGTTCCCCTTGGCAACTTGACACTCATGTTGATTTCACCTCCTACAGATGGGAGTCTAGATAGTTTTTTGTACTTACCGAGAATGACCCCATACTTATTCTCATCATATTGTTGACCTTCCGAATGGAATCCCAGGTCATATAATCTTGGTTCTATTGTGTGTACCTCTGCATTTTCATTATACTTCCATCTCATCCACCATCATTTTCCCCATCGATAGATTGTCCTCCATCAATTTACCTAATACAGAAACCCAGCCATGGGGCTCCCACCCTCCACCAGTTCTCTTTCAAATATTGCACCCTAACAGGCCAAGCCATCTTTCATTGGGGCACTCATTTTTGTATCTGTATGCTCAACCCCATTTATTCTTTATTTCCTTGGTAATTGTCAAAAGCCTTTGGTAATTGTCACCCTTGATGGCCTTCTTTTTCCTGGAAAAGAAACCCATGTCAACCTTGGTTAGGGAATCCACTCTCTTTTCATACTAACATCATTCACAAACCCTGAGTATCCCAATTCCATATACCCATGATCTGTGAGTTTGTCCACTTTGTTATCATTTGGAACAATTTAACCCCATATCCATTTGTCTCCCTAACACTATATCCAGTTTTACAGTTACTTCCAATCACCCTCCAAAATTCCCCAACCAAGGGAAGTCTTGAGTCTCACAGAGTCTTGACTTCATTCATTTCACCCATCAGTACCTAATATCACCTATTACTCAGTGTATTTCATGAATCTCTCTTCTTCTTGGAGTCACGTCTCCCTTCCTATCGACATCAGCACAGTTTCCAGAAGGGAGACAATATCTTGACTCTCATTACCTTTACAGTGAGGAGTCTTAGATGAAACAGAGAGAATCATCATTTCTCTCTAATTCCGTTGACCCCCATAACATTCAACTTCAACAAAATCTCATGTTACGGTGGGTCTTTCTATGCAACTATTTCATTTGTTTCATACTAGTCAAAGACCTATGAATTTGTTAGTCTATCAATGCCTACGTGTCCTCAACATCTCTTCCAATTGTCTTGGACTCACTTCAAAGTCTATTCACCATTCATAATTGTCATTTGTCATTATCAACCGCCCTTGAGGGCGCTCCATTTATCTACATCCGCATACATCTTTAGTTACAGTCTCACATTTTGGTTTCATGACACGAGCATGGGGCATGCCCGCCTCATTTGTACACAGATTTTCTTTTTTCTTTTTTCTTCCTAGAGAAAGGTTTGGGTCCCATAGTTTTCCCTCTCCCTCTGATGCATCTCTCTTGCAGTTACTTTCTTCACTCTTCATTACAATGACACTCTTAGCAAAATAAACAGTGATGTATTTCGACTATACATATGCTCCTAACATCACACATGAGGGGGAATCTATTATCACACATCAGGGGGCATCTCTTATCACTAGAAAATCATCTGTAACATTACACGCAAATGGATAAAGAAACACATCAATGACAACAACAATTAGTCCACCTAAAAAAACAAAATGCATTGAAAAGGAAAAAAACTATATACAATTGGGTCAAAAATTGAAATGCACAAATTCACCAAAGGAAGCGCACGCACAATGCACAGTGTGCATGGGCCAACACAACCCTCATCACATACAATGCAAAAAATGTGTGACTGTGTATGAGAAAATTTGCGCACTTCTATGAACGATGCATTTATGGATCTTGTTGACCCCTCAACCACTTATGGACCAACCCCCAACACGATTTGACCCTCATATCTAAGAGAAATCTAGCTTGGGGGCGTGTCAAGTGCTAGAGCATGCCCTAAAAGGCTCCTTGTTTACACTATGAACCAATTACATTTTTCCATGTAAGAATGCTATAAATAAGAGCCATGGGTGTGCTAAGAAACCAAGATCTTCATAGTATTGCTATGTTGCAATAATTCTTCCTTGGGAATCCTCTTTTCTCTTGGAAGCCTTCAAGCACCATTGCAATAGGCCATTCCACTCACCTCTTGAGGGAATAGGCATTTCTTTTATACACAATTTGCCATTTCTTCCATTGTATGAAGATATCTCCATTAGGGAAATCAAGAGCCCTTCCAAGGAGAAAGAGAGGACTCATAAGTCCATATTTTTCTCTACAGTGTTTTGCCTACTAATCTATTGATCCATTGGTATCATTGTGTTGGTCATTTCTTGATTTTCATGGTTCTAAGTTTCTCATTATTTCTAAAATTTATTTCTTAGTTGTTTTAGTTTATTTCTTTGTTTATACATGTGTTTGGCTTGTTTAACTCACTCACAAACTTTTGTCTTGTCTAGCAGGCTCATCTAGACATGCAAGTGTTGTTGTTTTTCTCACCCAAGTGACAAAAACAACACAACAATGGGTTTGCCTCAGTAATATGTATTATCCTATGATGTAATGCACACAACACCTTTTTAATGAATAAGAAAGAAGAATAAGATCTTTGTGGATGTATCCCTAGGGGGGTGAGCCATGGTAAAACTCTATGTGCAATGTGTCTGAATGTCTTTACTATTTATGCAGTTATTATGGAATGGTTAGATAGATTAATGAATGGATTTACTTACAACGTGCACTATAGTAGATATGCAGAATGAATGTTATGAATAGATGAATGAATGGATCTGATGAATACTATAATAGAATGCATTTTTAATTAGAAAAATAAGTAATAAGAGTGAACTGCCCATGGTCTCGAGGGGGGCATGAACTATGTATCTTGTAATTTCTTTGACCTGTATATGAATTAGGAAGATAATCAAGCTCCACAACCAACAATATCCCACTTGGATACTGATCACAACAAATCCACTTATGTTGTACCTGTTGTACTATGATCCACCTTGGACTTGGAAAATTTCTCATCTTCACCTTCATGCTTGAATACCAACTAAAACTAAGAAGGAACTCAGTTTCTCCCTGGTTACTACCTTTTTTAATAGGTTTGTAGGATTCTGGTTAGTATGCATCTTCTCCAACTTCAACTGTCCATATTCCAAAATGAACCGTATGGATTGGTACTTGAGTTTTATATGCTTAGTATTAGAATGGAAGGTTGAGTTCTTTGCAATATGAATGGAATTCTCACTATCAAAGTACAACATGTTATTCCCCTACTTGTTCCCTAGTTCCTCCATAAACCTCTGTAAGCAAATCATCTCTTTACTGGCCTCTGTAGCAACAACATACTATGCTTTTTTTTTTTGAAACTATAACAACCTTTTGAAATTTTGAAATCTAACTTGATGATGTTCCACCTATAGTAAAAACATACCATATGGTTCTCCTCCTGCTATCTTTACCACCTGCCATATATGAATCAAAATATCCATGTAGAACAATGCCTGAACCACTAAACATAATGCATGAGTAGTAGTTCCTTTCAAATACCCTAGAATCCACTTTATTTCCTCCCAATCGTCTTTACTTGGATTGTTCATATACTTTCTCACAACTCCCAATACATGTGAAATATCTACTCTTATGAAAATCATATCATACATCAAGCTACCAACTGTTGATGAATAAGGGACCCTGGACATGCATTTTATCTCCTCATTTGTCTTGGGACACATTTCCTTGGTTAATTTGAAATGGTTGGCCAAATTTGTACTAATTGGTATTTCATTTGCATTCTAAACCTCTCCAACACCTTCTCTATGTACTCACCCTCAGACAATATCAATTTCTGTTTTTTCCTATCTCTTATTATTCTCATACCAAGGATTTTCTTTGTAGCACGCAAATCCTTCATTGCAAATGAATTATCTAATTTCCTTTTGAGAACATTTATATCCTACGTGTTAGACCCTAAAACAAGCATGTCATCTACATACAATAGCAAGATAATATAACTTCCATTTTATAGCCTCTTAAAATAAACATAGTGATCAAAATGACATCTACTATAACTTGCTTCTGTCATAAACCTGTCAAACTTCAAATACCACTGCCTTGGAGATTGATTTAGGCAACACACACTCTTATTCAATCTACATACCAAATTCTCCTACCCTTTGACCTCATAGCCCTGTGGTTTTTTCATATAAATCTCTTCCTCCAAATCCCCATGTAGAAAAGTTGTTTTTACATCTAATTGTTCAAGATGCAAATATTCTACTACCACAATACTTAAAATAGTCCTAATTGAATTCATTTTAACGACATGAGCAAATATTTCATCAAAATATATGCCTTTCTTTTTTGAAAACCCCTTTACAACAAGTCTATCCTTATATCTCTTTTTTCCTCCATCTTCTTCGTTCAACCTGTAAACCCATTTATTTCGCACTTCTCTTTTTCCTGCTAGAAACTAAACCAAGTTCCAAGTATGGTTATTTAACAAGGAGTTTGTTTCCTCTTTCATTCCTTTCTCCAACTTCTTTTTAGTTTCTACCTACATGACCTCTTCATAAATTTTTGGTTCACCATAATCACTCAACAATAAATAATACAATGAAGGAGAGTATCATTTAGGGGGTATACTTAGCCTTGTATATATTCTAACAACACTTGTAGGAGTTTGAGGTACATGTTGCTCTTGTTGGTGTACATTTTGATTTTTTAGAATCTTTGGAAAAAAAAATTCAATGATCTCATCAAGCACTATGTATTATGGTTTTTATTTTTACTAATTCTTTCCCTGTAACTAATCTTTGTACATGACCTTCTCATTGAATACAAAATCTCTACTCCTAATGATTTTTTTATTTTCATAATCCCATAAGCGGTAACCTAAATCATTAACACTGTATCCAATAAAGGTATACTTCCTGGATTTTTCTTCAATCTTTTTTATATGTTCTTTATCAATATGGACAAATGCTTCACAACCAAAAGTATTTATAAATGAACAGTTTACCTTTTTACTTGTCCATGCCTCTTCTTGAATGCCACCATCCAAAGAGCTTCAAGTTCCTCTATTTATTAAGTAAACAACAATATATATAACATATTTCCATAATTGTAAGGGAAACCCAACATGCAATGTCATACTCTTTACACATTCCTTGATTTTCCTATTCATCCTTTCTGACACACCATTTTCTTTTGGTGTTCCTAGAACTGTCTTCTCTCTATGAATCCCATGGTATGAAAATTAATCATAAAACTCCTTGCTTCAATATTCACCTCCATTTTTTTATCTAAGACACTTCAACCTCTTTCTCGTATCATTCTCAACCAAATCTTTCCATTTCTTAAAAGTGTCAAAAACATCATCGTTTTGTTGAATGCAATAAACCCAAGTTTTTCTAGTTGCATCATCAATAAAAGTAACATAATAACAAGAGCCACCAAGAGATGATACATGAGATGGTCCCCATACATTTGTGTGCACAAGCTCCAACTTTTCACTCTTTTTTTGTTTTTTGACTATGAGAAATATGACTCATGTTTTCCATAAACACAATGCTCATAGACATACAAATCAACCTTTCTAATATCTAGAAACGAATTCCTTTTGTTAATTATATGCATCCCCTTCTCACTCATGTGTCCAAATCTATGATTTGACAATGATGTATGCACTCCTGTAGAAGATAAAGATATAGAAGAGTTAGTGTTACCAATACATAAATACAGTGTACCTACCTTCTCTCCTTTTTCTATTACCAGTGATCCTTTGGTGACCTTCCACACCTTATCTGTAAATGTAGATATACAACCTTCACTTGTCAACTTCCCTGTTGAACTTATATTTTTTCTTAGATATGGAACATGTCTCACCTCTTTTAGCAACCATTAGTTTCCATTCTTTTTCTTTAATTGTAACTTTCCCATTCCAACAATTTTACATGGTGCATCATCACCCAAACGAACCTGTCCAAAATCACCTTGAGCATAATCTTGGAAATATTTCCTATGGGGTGTGCCATGAAATAAATCCCCTGGCTCTACTACCAAACATTCAATAATGTTATCTAAATAAAGAATCAAATCATCTTGTAACACATCACCTGTTACATTTGCTTCCTAATTTTTTTCCTGTTGTCCATCTCTTTATTTCTTTAAAGCTTTGTATTCTTTCTTCCCAAAATGACAAAACTCTATTTTTCCTATTATGGATTTGTATCTTCCCTTCCTAGAATTCCCTCAGTCCCCAAATCCCTTTCTTATATCCTTTTGTCTTCCCCTGTTCTCCACGGTCAACACATTACCCGATTTCTCAACTTTGATTTTCCATCGCATTTCTTCTCTAAGGATAACACCAAAAACAACATCAAATTTTAGAGTGTTTGGTCTAGAGACAAAGTTACTTACAACCATAACCAAGCCATTCCATCTTTTTGGCAATGAGCACAAGATTGGAAGATCCCTAACCTCATCATGAAAGTCCACTTTTATATAACTTGGTTGATTATTAACCATATTAAATTCATTTAAATGATCGGAAACAGACCCACCTTCTGACATATTCATATTAAATAATCACTTCATTAGAAATACCTTATTTCAGGCTGATTTTTTTTCATATATTTTAGCCAATGCCTCCATCTGATCCTTCGTTTTCTTTTCTTTCAAAATATCGAAAGCCACCAATGCTTCCAAGCACAACTGTATCATTCCAAGTGCCTTTCTTTCAAGAACCTCACATTATTCATCCTTCATGGTCATAAAATTCTTTTCTACTCCACCAAATGGTAGGAACATATCCTTCTAATATAAATAATCTTCCATTTTCATCTTCCATAGCTGGTAGTTTTGGCCTTTAAATTTCTCAACCTTAAACTTTCCCTCTTCCACCATTTCTCTGACTCGAACTAGGAACCCTCTTTTCCCATGTGTTACCTTTGGATTTGATACGAGTTGTTAGAAAAATAGGATCACAGAGCAATAAAATAAAACAAATTTGGAAATAAAACACAAAATATACACAATACAATAGAGATGCAAATATACGTGGTTCACCCAATGTGGGCTATGTTCACCAAATAAATTGCTAGGTCCTTCCTTTTTATTATCCAACAAAATGAGGGATTCAACCTACAACATTCTCATTGTAACTTCCTCTTTTCTCTCTCATAGTATCCTCTCTCAAAATAGAATATTCACTCAGATACACAACCGCAATACAATTCCCTCATAAAACAGGGTTTCCTTTTAGATAAAAAAAAACCCTAACATAACTTCTACCATCATATCTCTAATGTTATAATGAACGGTCCAGATTGAATATGAAATTACAATATTTGA
Source organism: Picea engelmannii (assembly GCA_009831015.1). NCBI lineage: Eukaryota > Viridiplantae > Streptophyta > Pinopsida > Pinales > Pinaceae > Picea > Picea engelmannii. The sequence continues at coordinate 53,247 of ML795093.1, forward strand.
ATTACAAAAAAACAAAAATTTCACCCCCCTCATGGTCGACTCAAAGAGTAATGAGAGCCCATCTTCTGGTCTACACTTCATGCAACTTGTGTTGCCAATGTTCATTTCCTTCCTCTGAGTCTGATGCACAAGAGATAATTCTTCTCTAAATAAGCACACCATCTACATTTGAATTTACTTAGTCATCCATGCACATGGTCATATTAGACAAGTTATAAATTTCTTTTCTCGTGGGTTCCACGTACCTTCTTAATTCCATGGGGTCTAATGAAATAGTGACCTTTAAGCCTCCTTCTTCAAAATCCATTTTTATCTTCTTCAAGTTAAGAATCTCCTCCTTTTCAAAGGACCAATCAATTTTGAGCAATGATGGATACGACTGACTATTATCCACGATCTCAATGACCTCAAAGTCAACTACACTACGCACTCCACTTATTTTAACATGTACTCCTACAAGTATCTCTATTGGTATTATCTTATGTTGTTTTTCCAACCTCAACTTAACAGTTTATCGAACTATATTTGGTTCACCAATCATTTCCCATGTTTATCTTGGAAGAGAATTAACATCTGATCCTAAGTCCAAGATGACATTATCCATGTCATATTCTCCTATCTGCAGACTCAATATGAATTCTATGTTTGTCCTCTTCTTGTTCAATACTTGGTTCACTGCTCTCTGTGTCATAGTTACTTCTTTGTCTAATGCATACTACTCAATCATCCCATGCAGTGCATTCATCATTGTTTCATCCTTCATCAATTATAAAAAACTTTTTAGAAAATATTTCTAAGTAATTACCTTCTCGACTGGCCTTTCTTGAATGGTGTAATCATATACTGACTCCATTTCATATATTGGTGGCATCTTTGACATTGATGATATCCTATTTGGTCCTAGTATATCCTTCTTGGATTACTGATATATCTCTTTCTCTTTCTATGGATTAAAGTTTTTCATGGGCTCCACTGCTTTTCTTATCCATTTCTCAACCCCCTTTCCATTTTTTGTAGCGTATAGTTCAGTTCTTATTCATTTGCATGTAATAGATACTACTCCGGGTTGATTGTCACGCTCCTCGACTACTATCATCTATAGGTTTTGGTTTTGATTCTGATTATGATGTTGGTTCTGATGTTAGTTTTGGTTCCCTCTTTCCTTCCATTTCACTATCAATTGAAGATAGTCTTATGTCGCATGGTCTAATGCTCTACAGTACATGCACGTTGTGTAGGGGTTTCATAAATATCTTGCTAAATGTCATGTTTGATTACAATTATAACAAATTATTAGTCCTAGAACAAATCCATCTCAACCTTGACCTCTATCGAATACTCCTCATCCACCCTGATTAAAGAATATCAGGGTATTATAATGTGGAACCCCTCCTTCTAATATGACATTTTGTTATTAGATTATGTACGCATATGAATTTTTCTCTCTCATTAATTCAAATAAATGAAAATATTTATCATCATGTCTTACAGATTTTCAAAAATTACAGAACAAATTCCTGTGTGTACTCTGGTACTTCTACAGTAATGGAAAATAAGTTGGATGATGTCCCCATGTCTTGCATATTTCAAAATACCCTCATCCTCCTTCCAATGGTTTCGGTGATCCTATGGAAATATACTGCACAAATGTTGGGAATTCTTCTTTATGATGGCCTTCTATATTACATGTAATACACCAAACTTATTCATGCTTTTATTTGTCCTTCGCTACTTCTGAAAATTGAATCCTCAATCCAACTAATTGTGACTGTATCTGTGCCATATCCTATGGGAGATTCTTCTAACTTCATCACAATTTCTAATGCTTCTGGCTATGATGTGACCTTTCGTTGTGTCAACGAACAACGAATGTGCAACAAAAGACTTGGAATAATCCATTCTCGATGTTTTTTGTCAATCTACCCATAACATCCTTAAATCTCTTATTGTAATCCCAAATTGTCTTATTCTGTACATAATTTATTTCATCTATGTGATATACTTCGACTCATATTTCATCTTCTAAAATTCTTTTAACAACGATTTTCTAATCTATGCCAAAGTTCTTGATTGTCCTGTTGGTGCAGTAGTTTGGTACATCATGTACCATAATAGTGCGCAACCTCTGAATGTCATGGCTAACTTTGCAATATTTTTTTATTCATCCTATGTTAGAAAATTAGGTGTGCTCATTTCACCATAGACAATATCTCAATATTGTCACCCAACCATAGGACCAAATTCTACCCCTGAGCACCTTAACCTTGACAGATAGAATAATTCCAAAAGAAAACCATGGAACCAATAACCAACCAAGGTATCTTACCTCTCTCCAGAGCTAGTGTACCAAATGGAAAGCCCAAACCATAACCAAGAGAAAGTACAAACCATAACCAAGAGAAAGTCCAAGCCAAAACTGAAAATGTCAGTTGCAGCAGCTGTAGCTCCTCTCCAAACTTGCACACCACTAGTCTTATGCAGTTGTGAGAGTGAGAGTGACAAATGAGCTCTAGCTCCCTCTTATTTATAGTCCTCCAAGTGACCTAATTGGGATAACTTCTACTTCTAGAGGCTAATAACTCAATACTAAATATTATCTTGAGCCAAATTGTCTCCTAGGGCTATTATCCAATGTTTTAGGGTTTCTCTTGCTTCCCGAAATATTTTAGTCTCGTCAGGGTTACATGTAGAGGTTAATACCTCCCGCAACTACCATAATATCAACACTCCCTCCTATCTAGGGAGGTATTAAAGTAAATGGTCTTGAGAACAAACAAACCATTCAACCGACAACATCATCATAACCACACACGATATCTCATGGTCAAATTATGACCACCATCATCACTATCAGTATCATATGATAGATTCTAGTGCATAATCTCTCGAATCCATACTCCATATGAGTAATCATGCATGATGCTGAATAAGTCACTCACTCCTCAAAGTGATACAAGAATCATTCTTCTAATCTGGACATACTTCCTAGAAGAATGATTGGCCTGGACCATTTTCCATAGGGAGAATGTCTATCCATCAACATAATGACTATCCATCTAGCCAGAAATCATCTCCAACACTAGTGATAGTATCCATGAAAATAAGAACAATGAAATCCAATAGAACACAATTGTGTATATCCATAGTAGTACACAACTACTACCCAGTGGTACACAACAACTCCTAGTAGCACACGACTACTAACCAGTGACACACAATAACTACTGGTGGATCACATCAACCACAAAAGCATAAACATATTCTCCAGAGACATACAATATCCACAAAAATTGTATCATATGATATCAACCTGCATAAAACAATATCATGGTATAAACTAAGTCATATGGGCCATTCTTCCACTCACATCTACGATATCTAGAAGAACATCTTCCCTCAAAAGGTAAAACATCATCGATGGGATATCAGGATTATTATTTCCAAGAATAGAAGAATAATTGTCCCTGATTTATGAGCCTTGACCATTCACCTAAATGGGCCATTCCTCCGTCACTAATCATAATGCAACCTGGAAAGAATGATCTTTCCCTAGAGATTGTTTGTCCTTGATTGCTAAACCTATACGATCTACCTAACAGTGCCATTCATCCATCACTAATCATAGTGAAACCTGGAGAGAATGAGTATGCCATAGGGAATGACTGTCTTGACCATTTTATATGGAAATTAATGTCCTGTACCAACCTCCAAAAAAAACCATTCTTCGAAACTTCTCACAACTGTGAACTTTGAAAGAATGGTTTCCTAGTGAGGAACACCATTCTACTTGACCACTACTTAGAGGGACTTCCAAGAAGAATGGTTGTCCTAGACCATTCCCCCACATTGTACACAAGGAAAATCACTTTCTATGGTATGCCAACAATCTATCAGACCATTTTCATTATGAAAATGATTGTCCGATGTGGACCATTTTCCAAATTGGAAAATGCTTGTACGCTAGAAATCTTGAGCCACTTTGCAGTCTAAAAAGGAGCTGCCCAACCTGGACCATTTCACGAACTGGAAAATGATTGTCCATAAATCAATAACATATAAGTGCTCCCTCCCAACCTGGGAGTAATCACTTCATTTTTCAATAAGGAATTCCTCTCTATGAGCCCCAACTTTTCTCTTGAGTATGCACACATTTTATCTTGGAAAGAGACTTTACCAAAATATATTCCATCTGCTCATATGTGGAGATATACTAGAGAATCACTTCTCTTTTCTAGAATTTTAGAATATAATGCTTTATATTAATGTATTTTGGCCTGTCATGGAACACCAATTTCTATGAAAGATTCACATATCTCTGATCATTACAATATATCATGGTCGAGTTCACCACTTGATAAGACGGTCCATAAATCAACTTATTTATTTTCTACAAGCATCACAAGATACAATATACTCTACTTCTGTAGTGTTGATTGCAACAGACTTTTTTTTCCTTCTATCTCATGACATCGTGGAAAATCTAAAAATGAAAAATATCCAAGTATCACTTCTTCTGTCACCTATACTCCCTCCCCAATATGAATCAATAAACTCATGCAGTTGTCTGTCATAGTTTAAATATCCCACAAAACAAATATATGGTTGTGTATTCTCCTAATACATTAACCATCCAATCAATTGTCAATATAGAGATGGGTCTACTGTATTAGAGTCTCTTCAACTTCTTCAGATCTATTATCATGGGAGTTTTCCATGGATTTGCAATCCATCATCTGGACTTCTGAGTAACCATTCTGATACACTTTCTTTGTCATATGAAGCTTTTCCCATGCTTCTTCTATATATGATATACTATACATCAAGTTGATTGAATCCATACAAGGTCTTCTTGCATTTGCATACATGGGTCTCTTTCTGGTATAAGCTTCTTTCTCAATTTTCTTTATTGGGAAGAACAATCTTTTACATGTAAATTTCAATCCATGGATACTGCAAGAAGTATATCTAGTTTACCAGAACAAGTTGTCGTCATAGTCTTCTCCCTCCTTCTGAAAGAGCCTATAGTTTTGAATCTCGCAATGCTTCCATTCATAAGTATTTTTCGCATTTTCTTACATAAATTGTTCTTCATCACAACTTACATTTCTTCTGGTTGATTTATTCTAGTGGATTCAAACCAAGTTGGTAGTCATATGATTCTTGGTATAATAACTGGTTGTTCTCGATTTTCTTTCTTTCTTGGAATATTCATGTTACTCTTTATTTTTTGGGTCTATATATTCCATTCCCTTCCTTCCTGAATATTTCAACTTCTTCCTTTCATCATAGGAACATGGATGTAGATGAACAATTAATGATACTTAAGGATTATTTTCGAAGAAAAACTTATTCTAGAGTCAAACTGAGCACATGTTGCTTATCATGGCTGCTACTTTCAATGGGAACGTGGATAGATACTTCATGATATTCACGAATTCTTCAATGGATCATATCATTTAGGATTATCTCCCCCCTAATCCTCACTTCATGCATGAATGCATTCTCTTCTTTTGGAATTTTGTAACCAGCTCCTTCTATCTAAGAGATTCCATTCTTTCATCTACATCCTTATTGCCTTATGCAAAGTGTCACAAGTATTATTCTAATTTCCTCTTGATTGTTGACTTCTTCCTCATTTGACTCCTTCTGGGTCTCTTTAAGTTTGATTCTGATTTCGGCCTATCTGGAAGTCGTTACTTATATTATAGATTCCTCAGGAATTTACCAACGTACTTCATCTTCTTGTAGTCATCGTAATAGAAATCATTATCTTGTTATTCTTTCATAGGTATTGTTTCACTAACCATATTTTCTTCTTAAGAAATAGATATGTATGATATGTACAGGAACTATGTAAACATGGTATATACAAGAACTGTGTTATAGAAGAATATTGTTACCTTGAGTAGAAGAAGAAGTTTGTTTTATCCTTCTTGTCTTTCTTTGAGGGTTTCCTTTCTTCAAAAACTATTTCTTCATCTGTTTCCTTCCTTTTGTTTAAATCAAGACAATGGTTCCTGTAGTGACCATATTTTTGACAATTAAAGCATTGTATTTTTGACATATCCTTTTTTTGATTTGGTTTCTTCCTTAAGCCAAGCTTCCTCTTATTCCTGAAATTATTGAATTTTGTTGTGAAGGCTTGATAATCATATTTCTTTTGGGATTTATCTTTTGCATTAATCCTTGATTCTTCTTGTGCACAACAAGTCCAAAGTTATTCAAATGTGGGATACTCCTTTCTTGTGTTCATGCTCACGACAAATGCATTCCATGTATTGGGAAGGCCATTGAGTAATATATTTACCATTTCCTTTTATGAAATGATTTCTTCAATAGCTTGTAGTTGATCTCTTAACTGAGATATTCTCACAAAGTATGATGTTATGCTATCATAATCATTCATTTTCATGTCATGGAGCTCATTCTTCAGACTCATTACTTGTCCAATGTTTCTGACTGAGAAGAGGTTAGTTAGGGCATCGTACATATTATTAGATGAATCAATATGAGATATGTAGGGTATCAAGTGGTATTTTACAGATTCCACCACAATACTCATATCATTTATTTCATTGTCCTTGAATTTCTACATAACTACAATGTTTTGTGGTTCCTTCTCTTTTCCCGCTTCAAACTATGGCTTCATGATCTTTCCTTTCATGATATATAGAAATTTATTCTTGGAAAGGATGAGGTCAATCCTTGTCTTCCATGCTATGAAGTTATAATCCCCTTCTAACTTGTTTTCTGATTTCATAGAGTAAGTCATGACTTCTTTGACTTTGACTTGGTCAACCTTTGACTTTGACCAAAAACTCAAACTTGATATCTTGGTTTGCTAAGAGTACCAGGAGGTGTGATAGGATAGGGTGCACTAGGCTATCCAAGAACTAGGTCAATATATTCACTTAAGGTACATATACAAGTACGAGTATGGATACAAGTACAAGTACATATATAGGTACAGGTATGGATACAGGTACAAGTACGAATATAGGTACAGGAAGCTACTGAGGACAGTTGCACAAGTGAGAGAATGATGATGGAATGAATGAATGGAAAATGAACTAAGACCAAACTATATGTATGCATTTTCCCAACTTGACACTTGTCATGTTGAGAGCTACTTTGGTCCACTTTTCCCCATCCTTATAACTTAGGATAAAATAATTATCCATACTGTATACTTTAAGGAATATTAATACAATATTCCTTTTTGGCTTAAGCTCCCTATCTTAGCCCCTTATTGTTATAACCCTAATTT
>ML795093.1:62719-89239 GCA_009831015.1 Picea engelmannii
TTCAAACATCACTAGTTTCACTTTCACAACCTTTGACTTAAGACAAGCCATAAAAATTGATGCTAAATCTAAAATTCATTAGACGTTTTATGTTTGTAGGGTCAACCAACTAGTTTAGCATTAGGTTGGAGAGGAAACTCTTCAAGGCCATTAAATCAAACATTGGAGTCTAAGCTAGGGAGTGTCTAAGTCCAGTATTGTGAAAGTTATCTGGGACCCCCCTTAAACATAGGAGCTAAACACAAGGTTGTGTGCGGAAAGGTAGCGGAGATAACTCCTCCAAAGCCGGACCAATTGTGGTGGAGAACACATATAGAGGGCCTTTCTTGGGATTTCGTCGATTGCATTTGCCACAGAGCTTCGTGGGTCTCGAATCCATTTAAGGTCCTCATTTGTCTTCGAGACCAATTTCCTTCGATACCCTTGACAGGTTTCGTGATCAATACCCTTCTCATTGTGGTCTACCCAACTGTCGACTATACCCACCTAGTGATTGTTTATGCGTTGGAAACCTAGTTGCCTATCTTTTTTAGAGACATACACAAGTGAATTTGGGGGTATACCATGGTACCTAGGACAGACATCGGGCCACGCTTTTTGGAGTATACCCGGAGGGTGCTTCCATGTTCGAGTTGCACTTGCACAGGTAAGTTGCTCTAGTGTTGGTTGTTGTAACTATTCTTCCAACTAGTTTAGTGTTTTCTTGTTTTATCTTATAGGTACTTTCCTAGTGTGTGTTGTTTTTGAACGACTAGAAAGCCCTAGTGTGTCTTTTATCTTCTCACACAGTGGAGGATCATGAGCTCCGTCGGTCACGACAGCTTCTGGGCCTATCACCGGTTACACTGGAGCCACCCTTGCCACCACTAAGGAGAAAGCTAGACCAACAAGGGTCTTTTGAAGCAACCAGATCAATGGAAATCACACCTAACCAACCTCTGTTAAAGGACCTTTTGGCACCTTTAAAGAAGATGGTAATGGAGGAAAATCTTGCCTCTTCTTCTGGGAATCCTAGTATTCCCGCCACGATTTTCGTCATAGGGGGTATTCCACCTCCTACCCCACCATTTCCATTCTGAGCCACCATGGTCTCGGCCTCCTCTACCTCAAGCAGTGGTCCAATCCCATCTTTGGCGATGACCACTGCTCCTTTCACACAGAGTGCAACAGGCCCTCCATTCTCATACGGGATGCCTAGCTCAAACACAAGTCCTATACTAGCCTACTCCACTTTGTAGACTTTAGGTCTGGGGGCAGGGAGATCTAACGATCCTCTGCAAGGACCCATGGGGGGCACTTTAGCTCCTTTTAATTCTTTCCCTTACGGGGGAGGTCATATACCTCCTTCGTTCCCTTCACTCAGCGGTACCCACCAGCAATCCGTCGGGCCAAACACACACCATAGTTCAATTGGAGTAGGGAGTCAAGGACCACCTTCTCATAATATGTCGGTGGGGTAAACACCATTTTCTTTGTTCGGTGTGTTTGGTAACAAAACGTTCTCGTTAGCTTATTTCCCAACCGGGGTCAACCCCGGTTATGGCCAATCTAATCCTATGTAGGGTACTATTCCTGCACAGGGGGCAAACCCAGGAATTTCTTCCACATGAGGACCTTGGAATTCTTGGTAAGAATTAGTTCCCTTGTCAGGAATGTCGATCAGGGGAAATTATTTTCACAACCAATGGAACCGCAGAAAAGGTGCTATGCTTATGCCCATGGGCTCGCCATGGGGAAACCCTTCTCAAAGTCCTTTGAATGTATTGCATGCCCAACCATCTACGTCCTATTTTGGGAACCAACCAATGATGTCTCCTCACATGCAAAATCCGTACGCTGGTCATTGCCATGGTTTTTAACAGAACCCCAGCCAACAACCCAACTTTTCCTGGCAACCTGGTGCCATTCAAACTCCAGGCCCCTTTTTCCATGGTTATCATCAACAACCCAAACTACCTTTCCTGGCAACCTTGCATTTTCCAGACTTAACAAGGTTGTTGAATGACCCTATCTGTCATGATCCACGTTGGCCCCCTATGCCGACAAAGTTTCCTTCAGACATACCAAATTTTGAAGACAAGCCTAACAAAAATCCAGGATCTCATGTGACCACCTTCCATCTTTGTTGCTTGTCTAACTCATTGAAAGACGACTCTGTACAGTTGTGATTGTTTCAATATAATCTCATTGGGAGTGTTGCGAAATGGTACATTGAGTTCGACCTCTCAAGAGACTCTTCCTTTGGTGAATTAGCAATGGCTTTCCTAAACCATTTCCAATTACCTGTGAGATACGATGCTGGCACAAAATTGCTGGCCAATTTTGAATAGACAAAAGTAGACCATATCTCTGATCACATCCGAGAATGGAGACATCAGAAGAGTTTAATTAAGGTGCCAGTCTGTAACACGCCCACTACGGAAATCGAGATTTTTCGGCCTTTTTCATCTTTTCTCCGATGAAAAGAATCCCTGAATCCCTACGGGACCTAATATAGACCCTACTACCCCTCAACTGCACTCATATGATTGGAGGCTATGACCACAGGTCTTATCAGGGAGGTGCTCATCGGCTTTCATGATTCGAGAAATCACGGGGCATGTATTCCCCTTTCTCTCTTGTATTTTGAAGGGCCGAAATCTGAAATGGATCTAACCGCTTAACATTATTAACAACAACCCAAGTTAAGTCCGGGCACTCTACCCTTCAGGATTTCTCATACCAGAACTTTGGGGGATGTGATGACGGGAGGTTTAACATCTGGGTTTCTCGGGAGCTGAAACTCCGAAAACGCCAATTCTAAACATGCTTCACTATTTCATGGCTTCCTCCATCGGGATTTCGGGGCATGCAACGATAGGAGGTCTCACACCTGGTTTTTCCAGGAATCGAAACTCCAAATCCTACATATACATATACATATATATATATATATATATATATATATATATATATATATACACATGTCGCTCAACCCATTTTGGGAATTCACAAACTGGGTTTTCGGGACTGGCGACCACAAGAAAACTTACCGTTAGGTATCCCCGGTGCCAAAATACCGAATCACCCTACCTCATCCGTGCTATTATTATTTTGGTGTTTCGTATGCTGGGATTTTGGAATATGCACGGACAGGAGGTCTCACACTTAGGTTTCCCGGGAGCCGAAACTCTGAAACCGGTATTCATTTCTAAGCTCATTTCGGGGTTTTGCATCTAGTAGACACACGGAACAAAACTGTCCTTTGGGGGTCTTGAGTACCAAAATGCCAAAATGTAGATCCAAGTCACACTATGCCATATTGGGACTTCATAAGTCAGGATTTCAGGACTTGCGAGTACAAGGGAATACACCCTTGAGTATTCTGATTTTTTAAATGCCGAAATATCGTAACATGTTCGCGTATCATCCTTTCGGGATTACACCCATTGGGATTTCAGGACTGGCGTGTACAAGGGAATTTCCCCTAGGTATCCTAGGTGCCAAAATACTGAATCATCTTAACTTGTCCACTCCCCATCATTTCGCGGTTTCGTATGTCGGGATTTCACAAGTCGTGAGGACAAGGGTTCTTATCTTCTAGTTCCCCATGTGCCGAAATTCCAAAACACTTATCGGCCACCACATGTACTCTACAGCTGGATATTCCATGCACTCCCATGGGTCTTGGGATCGACTGTCCCAATTTCTTCGTTACTTTTGAAGGTTAAAAAGGGGTCGAGGCATTATTGCTTGCGTTCCTTCATTCAATTTTTACGATCGTAACCGGCCTCAGATCCTCTGAAAGGATCTCATTCATGCATTTATCAAGAGGGAGGGTATCCTAGGTACCTAACCACCGAAAGGTCCCAACTCATCCACACACTGTCATTTCAGGATTTTGCAAGTCAGGAATTCGGGACTTGCGAGTGCAAGGGAACTCGCCCTTGGGTATCCCAGGTATCGAAATGCCAAAATGTTGGAGTCTACAAGGACCATTCTCCCTCATGCAATATTTCAAGACTTAAACTATAACATCCTCGTTTGGGTCCTTACAAAATTTACACCAGGTTTTGAAGACCAGACTAGAATGTCTTCTAGAAGGTAAAGGAGTGGTCTCGAAAGGGTGCCTTCATGGGGAAATCTATCCAAGGCATCGGGTAAGACAAACACGGGAATAAATCTCCTGAGAGAAGACTTGAAAAATCTATATTAGTTCAATATATATATATATATATATATAAACATAAGCCATACATGGTCTTTCTAGTAAAAGCATGCAGCCATCCTTTCTGATCAAAACACCATGCAGATAGTCTTATACTGAAACCATTCATAATTGCACAGACTATGAGCATACATGTCAGCATATAAATTTCAAGATACAAGACATAAAACACTTATCAGAAAAACACCAGGTGTGATGCAACTGCTGAGAGGGGTGCTCATTTCCACCCAACCATAGGCTCAGGGACTCCGAATGGATTTACCACTAGCCACCCCCGAGCTAGACCACGATGCTTGAGACTCTTTGTCTTTGTTCTTCAGTGATCGAGAATGAAGGTTACTCTCCTTCTTCTTTGCTATCACTCACTCTGTATTTTGTTCCAGATTTCTTTCGATCTTTCCCCTATGATATCTCTCCCTCATGTGCCCCCCTTCCACACCTTTCACCTACCTTTTCTTTTTTCGGTGAGTTTGCATGTGGCACGAATTTCCCCATGGTGGTCAGGTCTGAGGCCTCCATGGATGGACGGTTCACCCCCATCCCTCATTAACTCATGAGGAGCCTCTTCACCTACCAACCTGCCGAGTAATTCATTTCGGAGCCAGCGAGCCGCTCTTGGTTCTCCGAGCCAGTGAAGACCAAATATGGTATTGGTTTCAGTGGAAGTTAGCGCCACCATTCTAGGTGCCTTCCACCACCTTTCTTTAGCCATCGTGGTCTCTTTTTCAGCACATCCCCCTCTCAGCAGTCCTACAGCATATATATATATATATATATATATATTCAAAATGTTAATTTACATTCGTTGACCTTGTATACTAAGTTCCATTCAGAATCACACATTCACATCCTTGAATTTTCCACAGTTCTTGGCCAACATAATTATTTTTATAGACTGGGGGAAATAGGGTGTTACACAGTCCCACCAACATTCCTGCTCGAGTGGTTCCTTAATTCTTTGGTCCCACAGTTATCCAAAGACGTCGTGACGTTGGGAGTGTTTTCTGAAGAATACTCCATCATGAGAGCTTAGCAGCTTGAGCTAATCTACTCTCAGTCTGATTTATTATATGATATCTTTCTAGATGCGCCATGCTCAATACTTGATAAAACCAAATAGAGAGTTGGACCACATGTCTATGGTATTGTTGGTTCAGCACAAACAAAGGCCATTGAACAACTGATGAAGGCCATTGCAACAATTGTCTATACAACATACAACGACCAACCAAACTATTTTTTTTGCTGCTCCCCCTACCCAAACGTCAAATGTACACATAGTGCAATCGACAAATCCAAAGGCCACTCAGCAGCCTGATGGAAAGAAAAAAAAATGAAAGAAGGGCAAGGGGGATAAGAAACCCACTAATAATGCTGGCAAGAGAAACACTAAGAAACAGAAGGTGAGGTATCTATGCAACCTGTGTGCGGAAGACCACCCGACCCACCAATGTCTTCGGCTTGCAGAGGCACAAAATTTTGTGACACAACAACAACCTTTCGTGTTAACCAATCCATTTCAACATGGGAAAAACCTAACCTAAGCCTCTACAAGTGTGGAAGGGGTAAGTCAAGGACCCTCTCCATCTTCAAACAATCCTGCATCCTCGAATGTGTATATGATGAAGGGTGATGATTTTATATCGACTAGAGCGCATGACTACAGTAAACCAGGCACTTATGAGAAGGGAAAAGAAGTTGAAATCCCATCTCTTCCTCTCTAGATTGAGAAGACTTTGGGTGAAACAATGAAACGCATCCAAAAAGGTGCATTCAAGAAAGCCTCTCACAACCCAAACGCAAGGGCCACCCATAACTATTCTGTGGTGGAGGATTTGTCCCAAACCCCTTGTGCGATGTCTGCTTTGGAGGTTCTCCAAAGCTTCCCTTCCCAGAGGAAAGCTTTGTTAGCCTCTTTAGGATCTACCGAGACCTGTAATCTAGGTACAATCATGCTGGATACAACCGACTTAAAACCTCATCTACCTTACCACGTAGCATTTCAGATAGTAGTGGCTTACCCCACAAAAATGTTTACTCGCAACATTTTTCGCACGGTGGCTGATGAGGGCGCCTCGACATGCGTTATGTCATTGGCATGTTGGAAGGCCATTAGCAAGCTCGTTTTGTCTCCATCACCTACTCTTCTCATTGCTTTCGATGGTCATTTGTTCTGACCACATGGTATCATTCCCTCTTTCCCTATGCAGTTAGGAGGGAAGATCGTGTGCGTCAAGGTAGAAGTAGTAGATACATCCCTCGACTACAATCTCTTGTTAGGAAGGAGTTGGACTTATGCCATACAAGCGGTGGTTGCTACAGTTTTCTGGGTCATGTTATTTCCACACGAGGACCAGATTGTGACCATTGATCAGTTGCCTTTCTCCAAACTTGACCCTTCACTGGGGGCATCCGCTGTCCCGATGATTGATAATCCCCAACCGGGCATAGTCAACGTAGGGGTTGGTTTGTGCCCATATTTGATGGGTACCTTCGATTACTTACCCACTCAAGGCAATGTCAAGTTCATATCAGACCACCATAAGGTTGAGATTTTCCAAGTTTCATCATTTCGCACGACTTACTTCAATGATTCATGGATACTTCCTTCCCCATCGACCACGATGGAAGGGACAAGGCACCCTGGCATGTCCATGCCCTTGTCCACAGTCGAAGTAGCATACTCTTTAGTCCAACAAGCTTCGGCCGACACCAATCCAACTCCTGCACAAGAGTTATATCCAATTCCAGAGCCTATTTAGGCTTAAGGTTCTCTTGCTGATATCGATGCGTTAGACTTAGTCTTTCCCTCCAACGAAGCAATAATTGAAGCAATGACTAGTCTAGCCAAACCCTAGGACGATATCCATCACAGATCATACTTCCTCCCAGAGTTAAGAAGAATTGAAGTAGGAGAATTCACCTTACCTATGAATGGAGATAGGTCTTGTCCTATTAATCCCTTAGCTACACATGAGGTTTATGATGAGGGTAATATGGAAACTATCATTGAAACTATACCAATTAATATCTCCAAAAACCCTGGCATCGTGGAGAATGATTTTGTCAGAGCTTACTGTTCCCCTGAAGAGATTCAAGTCTACACAGATCTTTTTAAAGAATTCTTTGATGTTTTAGCCTGGTCTTACGAGGAAATGCCAGGCATTGATCCAAAAATAGTCGAACATGAAATCACAACTTATCCTGATTCCAAGCCATTTTGGCATAAGATTCGTCCAGTTAATCCCAGGAAAGCAAAAACCATTAAGGTTGAAGTCGAGAAACTGCTCAAAGTTGCTTTTATCTATCCTATCCATATGACCCAATGGGCGTCAAATCCGGTGTCGGTCAACAAGAAATAGGGCATGATTAATGTATGTACGAACTTCTATGATTTAAACAAGGCCTGTCCAAAAGATAATTTTCCCACACCATTGATTGACCAGATGATCGATGAATGTGCTGGTTGTGAGGCCTTTTCTTTCATGGATGGTTTTTCAGGATATAATCAGATACAAATCAAACCCGAAGACCAACACGAAACGACATTCATTTGTCCATGGGGTACATTCTCATATCGTAAGATGCTTTTTGGTCTCAAAAATGATGGAGCGACCTTTCAGTGGGCCATGTATTTTGCTTTCCATGATCTCAAGCATATAGTCGAGGCCTATTTAGATGATTTAGCATCTTGATCTTGCAAGAGAACGGATCATCCCACACACCTCCGACTTATCTTTGAGCGATGTCGCTACTTCCGAATTCGCTTGAATCCAAACAAATGCAGCTTTTGTGTAATGTCAGGACATTTGTTAGGTTTTATAGTGTCAACAACAAGGATCATGGTCAATCCCCTGAAGGTTGAGGCAATAGTTCAGTTGCCTCCCCCATGCACAATCCTTCAACTTCAGAGTCTACAGGGCAAGGCCAACTTTTTGAGGCATTTCATCGCCAACTACGTCGAGATCACAAAGGGATTTATGCGCTTATTGAAGAAAGATGTTCCTTTTCATTGGGACAATGCCGCTCAATGCTCCTTCGAAGCATTGAAACATGCCCTCACAATTTCCCCTCTACATCGACCACCCAACTATAACAAAGATTTCTTATTATACTTGGCTGCAACAGAGTCAACCATCGGCACAGTCTTAGTTTAGGAAGATGATTTTCTCTCAGAATATGTGATCTATTACCTGAGATGAGGCCTCATCGGAGCGAAACTCAATTATTCTCATATCGAAAAACTTGCGTTGGAAGCAGCCCATGATGTTCAATGGTTCCTCCATTATGTTATGTTTCACAAGACCACTGTCATTGTCGTTGTGAATCCGTTTCAATACATGTTGATGCGATGGGTAATAGGCGGAAATATCAGTAGATGGATATTCGTCCTCTAGGAATGACTTAGATTTCGTTTCGGCGAAATACAAAATGTCACTGGTCTTCACAGAACTTATTTCGGAACTTCCGATTGAGTTAGGTGATGTTATGCCCGAAGAATCGCCTATCAGAGGAGATATGTTTTTGATCGCATATTTGGATCCCTAGTACGGAGGTATACTTGTCTATCTCCATACTTTGAAGCACCCCACCTCTGCCTCTCGTGATGAGAATCGTCGTGTACACCATCAGGCTAATAATTATCTCATACTCGATGATACGTTGTATCGAAGAGGTGTAGACTGCATCCTGCACCGATGTCTCACTCATGAAGAAGCAGTTATTGTGCTTAATGATTTCCATACTGGAGCATGTGGCGGTCATTTTTCTTGGTTGGCAACAACCCAAAATATTTTACGAGCATTTTACTTCTGGCCAACACTAATCAAAGATTGTATCGAATCGGTCAAGAAGTGCCACCTGTGTCAAATCTTCTCTCGAAAGATGAGGGTACATCCCGCTCCCATGTTTCTTGTCATCATAGTTGGTCCCTACACCAAGTGGGGGATTGATTACACTACATGCAACCCTCCTTCAGCAAGGGGGCAGTATTATATCATTGTAGTTGTAGACTACTTCACGAAGTGGGTCGAAGCTATGCCAATGTTTAAAGATGATGGAGAGACTGCAACTCTATTTTTATACAACCAGATAATAGCAAGGTTCGACATCCTGAGAGAGATTATCACTGACCATGGCAGTCACTTTCAGAACCAGATGATGACCGAATTAACATCAAATCTTGGGTTGCAGCAAGAACATTCATCACCCTACTACCTCCAAGCAAATGGTCAGGTGAAAGCTATAAATAAATCTCTTAAGACCATCCTACAACGAACGATCAACTCGGCCAAGTCAAATTGGCATTTGATGTTATACTTGGCATTATGGGCTTACCGAACGTCTATTAATACTACAACCAATTTCTCACCTTTTCAACTCGTTTACAGGATCGAAGCAGTCTTTCCTATAGAATGTCAGATATTGTCCCTAATATTGGCAGTACAGTTATTTCCAGATACTTCTCCACTTGAAGAACGGTTATTATACCTTGAGTGGCTCAATGAGCAACGTCGCGATGCGGCCCTGGCCAACGAGGCTCACAAACAAAAATTCAAGTGTCAATATGATCGGTCCATTCGTCCTCAGATTTTCTCTGAAGGCGACCTTGTCCTGGTCTATGACCAAGATAAGGACCCCCTAGGGGCAGGCAAATTCAAACCCATGTGGTTCAGACCTTTCATCATAAAAGGGGTTCTTAAAAAGGGTGCTTATCATCTTTTTGACTTTGAGGGAAATGATTTGGCGGAGCCTAGAAATGGGCTCTACCTCAAGAAATATTACTCGTAGGTAGTTCACCTTGGGTAACTTTTTGTAACATATGTATAGTCTTTGTACTATTACTTTCTGGTTTCTTTGAGTATTATGGATGTGTCATTTTTTATGTTATCTTTTGTCACTGTGGTAGATGTCAAGTGAATATGAGGTGTTCATTGGGTATGCAGACAGTGCTAGCTAGCACACTCGGAGGCTTGCCTCTGCAGCTTGGGTAATTTTTACACCTCAGGACTAGTTATTATCTTCTAGAGGTATATGTTTAGGTGACACCACAAACAATGTCGCCGAGTATAGTGTAGTTATTGAGTTTCTTTGTGACGCCTTTTCATTTTGTATCTCTTGTCTCCGGGTCTATTTAGACGCTCAGTTGGTTGTGTCTCAGTTACATAGAGTCTACCATGTTCATGATCCAACTTTACACCGACGATTCCTTAGGGTGCGCCTCTTATAACGAAGCTTTGATTATATTACATATTTTCATGTTCCTAGGAGATTAAACCAAGTTACAAATACTCTAGCTAGTCACATTTTAGATTGCCATCTCGCACACATATAAAAAGACATACACATAAAACATGTAAATACATTTTTAAAGGAAAATATGATTTATAAGACACAAAAAGACATAAAAATCCATACACAATATCATAATAACCAGAGTACATAGGTGGATGCAAGTGCCTCAAAAAATATGACCATTAACGATTCATGGAGCTTATGCCCATAAAAAATATATACAAGTGGAGCTATCAAAGTCTAGAATAACTAAGGTCAGGGCCTGTGGGCCCTGTTGTAATAATCAACAGCATTTGCCAAACGCTGAAACAATCGGACCCACGTCTGTGGTGCCCCCACTACATGAGGTTTCATAGATGGTGGCAGATCCTCAATCTCTGCCATGGGGATGGTGCGAGTGAGCGAGGTAAAATTTCACTCAACTCGTCTCAAAACCCTCTCAGCTTCACTAGCTGGAAGCTCTCCTACTGCTGCTAGTCCCCCTGTGGCGATAGGTGTGACCCCTAGCCGAGGACAATGCATGTTCCTCACATAATCTGCAGGTCACGAGGGTCCCACATCTGCACAAAATAGACACATATCTATCAAACACTCTGGTATAAAAAAATGATATATAAAAAAAAAAAACATAAAAACTATATATGTTTCAAAAAAAAAATGATGCAAACTTACCCATATTGCCTCGCTCCTCTCTTAGAGGTACAGGGATCTCAAGATCTCTCAAGAAATCAATCCCAGCATAAGGATAATCCTCTATGGTTGGGATCTTCCGCGACAACCAAGCAAAGAAGTCATCATCAACGGACTCATTGGTCCTTCGACCACCCTGTAATGGAAACAACACTTCCCATCTGCAAACTGCAGGAGGAGAGGCCTGATGTCCTCATACCACCACTCGAGGACTGAAACTAGGAACTCTTTCAAAGAAGAAAGAGCATAGAATCGTCTCGAACCCAAAGTTCCTCTGCATCCGCAACCAACAATCTATCAACTGCCTCTTCATACAATCTAGTAGTGTATTTCTCCAGTCAAATATCTGTGCATTTAAGCACTGGACTGCACAGTTCATCTTTGCATGGGAAGCCTGATGTAGAGTCGTAGAACCATTCATCCACCCAATAAGAAACACCATCACCCATAGTGATAAATCGGTGATCTTTCTTATTGGCACCTGCGAGCTCAATTGGTCTGTACCAACCTCACAATGAAGTCCTATTAGTTATGATATATTGTGAGGCCCAGCAGGAAATGTCCGGAAATTGACTGGTTCCCCTCTCCTGGAGAGGCCAGTCAAAAAGTATGTATCCTCTATAGTGGGCACCAGTGATTTCCCCTCTAACATAAAATCTTCTACGTCAGGGTGCCAATATTCAACCAAGGCATTCAGTAGCCTAGGTTGTGCTCTCATGAAAGGACATAGAAAGAACTTGAGAAAGCCACATTGCATTAACACTGCCACAACATTAGGGTCTTCCCAACTAGTGTGCTAATATCTTTGTGCTCTCGTTCTCTCCATTGCACATACATCCTGCATATGGGAAATGTTTTAGAGGGTTAGGCCTTGCTTTTTAAACTTTTTTTGCACTCATTGGAGGGTCCACGCAGGTTGTTGTGATGACAATCACATGTACATGGGGGCTGTCATAAGACAACCTGCGTGGACCTAGAGACGACCTTTTAGAGGTCAACGCCCTTCCCAAAACTAAATTAAATGCATATATAAAGAATTAAAAGGCAAAAGGAGGTATTTTATACTTACTTGGTCCAGACGGATGGTCGTTTCATCCACTGTAGCTCCTATAATCACCACTTTTACCAAAGGGGTTTTTTTGTGCCAGAGTCAATTTCCAAATCAACAATGGTGATAATGAGCTGCTAGCTTCTATTTATAGATTTTTTGTCCCTTTTTTGTCACTTTTTTGGCCCCCCTTATCATTTTCTCTAAATTGAAAACCGTTTAGAGTGATTCAAGAGTTTCTATGGAAAGTTACGTTCAGGTATCAAGACATTTTTTGGAGTTTTGGGTCACTTTTAACGTTCTGTGAAAAAAACCTCAGATAGTCAACCTGAGCATATAAGTTAGGTTTCCACCCCTAATTTTGTATCTTGTTGTATTTATTCCTTTTCCATAGGATCAATCCCATCAGGTTGCGACACAGAACCATAATTGTTGCTTTAGAAGTGTCATGATTTGGTGGTAGAGCTTACCAGAACATGGATTCCCTAGGTAGATCCCAGTTGCATTATGGTGTCCATGCTGTCACTAATGAATGTAGGCTTGAGAGTCCTTTTAGTTTTGCTTGATTACAAGTTTGAGCCTCATTTGCATGACTCTTGACCTCACCCACGGGACTCCCAAAACATAACGTGTCTTATTTTAAGCCCTTTTCAGACCCTCTAACGTGTCTTCTTTTAAGCCCTTTTAAGAACATTCCTAACGGAGTCCATAGTTAATATTTTTTCAGACTCCTTAAAAATGAAAAAATGGCCGAGTGATCTTGTCTTTATCACACTCGTTAAAATGGTTTTGAATAGACGTCTTTTCAATGCTAGTTTACCCCTTTTTCAAACCAACTAGACTACCTTCGAAAAAGGCACCCCATTGGAGTCCCCTTTTACGTTTTTCAGACTCTCTAAACATGAAAAAACATCGAGCTTACCTTCTCTGGGCTCGTTAAACTTACATCGAAGGACGTTACCATTGTGTGTTTTGTTAACTGCTTTTGCATACCGGTGTCTTTGGTCTAATGCCAGCTCCATGTTGTTGTCAATTGAACCATCTGAAGCATGTCTTATACGCAATCCCTGTACCACTTTGCCTCTGCGTCTTGACACCTTTGGCCCCAGGAAGGATTTTTCCCGAGTGTCCTTACTTTGAACATCAGTCTTGTCCTTGCACCTTGAAATCATATGTTTGCGACACTCCTCCCTCCTTTGTAACATAACATTCTTTTATTCTTTTTCAAGTCTTCCAAAATTATTGAAAAAGACAAAAAAAATTCAAATATACCCCAAAAAGAGGAAGGGAAAAGTATTTTCTTTTTATTGGCAGCACAATGAGTCGCCCTTGGACAAAGAACATCCTTCCATTTGTTTGTCAAGACCTAGGTTTTAATATGACCTTAGGAAGTTATTATCGCTACATTGTTTTGTGTCCTCCTCTGTTTGGTTACACTTCCAAACATATGGAGAGTTTGCGTTGCCTCCTGCCTCGTGAACTTATGTTAATACCATGCTGCCTGAGTCTCATTATTTGTCATGCTATTGTCCAAGGGAATTTTTTACCAAGCCTGATTCGGCCCCTCTGTAGTTTGTCTCTTGCCCTCATGCCCGACCATCCTCAAAGTCCAATCAAGTCTTTGTTTGAAATCAATGAAGCCTTCAGTATGATCATCAAGATTCTCTAGTCCATGACTGATGAGTCATCGAAGACGTCTTGGTAGTGAAGTCATACACTCATATTACACTCCTACCCAATTTTTGAATATTTTGAAGTTGTTGCTCGAGCTTTGAAGACCTCATCTCTAACCATCAGGCCTTGTCAGCTTCTAGAAGATGGATACTCTACATGTATATCTTTTTTATTTTGATATGTAGCTTTGTTGTGTATTACTCGCGGCTACACTTTATATAGTTATATGACATGGATCTACAGTGTATTTGATTGGTAGACATGATTTTATTTCATCCCAAGCATGGGTATGCCCGCCTCGGTGAGACAATTATTATTTTGCAGGCGACACCTTCTGATTTCTGGTCCCTAGGCTCACTTGTTTGGAACGTTGGTGAATATTGTTAATGTATTTTGACCATCAGATGCTCTTCTGACCTCACACATTAGGGGGCATATTTTATAACCCTAATTTTCACCAGACATGCTTACCTGGCCTCAGGCCATCTCAGATTCCTTCTTTGCCAAAACACTACTGAACAAATCTTCCTAAAAACCCCTTTTATAAATCCCCATGTGCCCTGCTCCATTACTGCACGCATGTACATGCTAGCTGACCCAAGACAACCCGCGTGTACCTACAAAAGCATGAAAAAAGGAAAGTTGTTGACAGAACACACAACTTTGGGTAGGTTAACTAAACCTTTCGGCCATGCATGGTCAGTCATTCAACCAAATACCTAGCTCCTTCTAACCTATAAAAGAAGGAGTAGGGGTCCCATTTGAAAGGAGGAAAATCATAGTAAAGAAACTATACCCGATTGAGCATTCCCTTTGTCCCAACCTTTAGCCATCGTTGTGCAAAGAGAAGTATAGAGAAAAGTAGTTGGAAGATAGTGAAAGTAGAGCCCAGGACCAAGATCGAGGAGCAGTAGCTGACTTTATCATTGTAAGGTATCATTGTGAAGTTAATAAAATAATTTATTTTCCCATCTTGCCATATGAGATTGTCATTATTTGGATATTGATTGCTCCATTGATTAAATCTCTAACCCATTAGTTCATAGATCAAATGCATGTGGAGTTCTTTGTTTTTCTTTTGTGAATGCAGGTCAGCATTGGGAGGAGAGTTGCAGTCAAAGAATGACCAAGTGCAAAAAGGGATCGACATCAAACACAAAAAATAAGGTACGCCAACTTAATATCTCGAGCCTTGTATTTATATATGAGTAATGGGGGTTTAGGCATGGGATGATGGTAAAAAGTAAGAATCTTTAGGTCATTTCTGCATGCATGATAAAACCCTTAGTGATAGTCTATAAGAGGGATTTCCCACCCACAACACTTATCCTTAACTTTAATCCCCCCCTTTCCTTAACTAGTGGAGTTTAGTCCCCCGTACTCTTTTATCGTGGTCAGTCTACACGCAACGATGTATTTTATATTAATGATAAGACATATACAAAAATAGGCTCATTGGACTTTAGCATCTAGGTTGTCTGGCCTAATTCCACACATAAGCCTCCTAACTTATAATAACTAGCTCACCAGTCTATAAAACACAACATATACACAAAGGCTCCATGGCCTCAAAATCACGCGCACTTAAGTTTGTTGCATGCGGTATCCTGGAATGTGTGCACTTCATCAATTTAGTGTGCAATACATGTGCGCATTATACCATCAAAGGTGCATGCAAAATGATATAAAAAAACTCATCATCTTAAGAAAATTTTCATTTACATTTATGTTTACAATTGGGGTTCAACCTAGGGGCATTACAATACCCTCCCCTTATTTATGCATTGAACTTAGTGCATTATGTACACATATACAACCAAAATTTCAAAAATCTTAAAAAATATGCGGGTATTTTGCCTGCATAACATCTTCATGCTCCCAAGTTACGTCCTCGGGACCATACCACATCTATTGGACCTTTACAACCCCTATGGCTCAATTCCGGAGGTGTTTGATTTTTTGGTCTAGAATGCGTGCCAGTTGTACTTGGAAAGTGCCTTATTTCTCCATCTGAATCACATTCCAATCAATAACATGATTAACATCAGCTATATATTTCTTAAGCAATGATAGATGGAATACATTATGAACAGACATAGATGCAGGAAATGCAATCATATAAGTTGTTGGACCGATCCTTTCTAGGATTTCAAATGGTCCACAATATCTAGCTGCCAACTTGGAGTAGTTTCCCAACTTCAGTGAACTTTTGTTGGCCTTAACCTTCAAGAATACATGATCACCCACTTTAAACTCCCTGCGAGTTCTACCCTTGTGAGCATAGATTTTCTTCCTGTCTTGGGCAGCCTTTAAATTCTATTTAATTTTCAACATTTTCTCTTCCATTTCCCTGAGTAATTCTAGTCCAACCACTTCTCTATTTTCTAGGTTATCCCAGCTTACCGGTGTGTTGCACCTTCTTCCATAAAGTTCCTCAAATGGGCTCATCTTTAGATATGCTTCGTACCCATTTTTATAACCAATGTCTACTAAGTATAGGTAGTATTCCCATTTGATGGTTTATACATCACATGCATCCTCAACATATCCTCAATCACTTCATTCACCCTCTCTTTTTGTCCATCTGATTAAGGATGATAAGTTGTACTAAAATTCAAATTTGTTCCAAATCCCTTAAATAGTGCCTTCCAAAAATTTGAGGTAAATTTTGGATCTCTGCCAGACACAATTGTCTTGGGTATACCACGTAATCGAGAAATTTACCTCATATAAACATCAACAATGTTGGCTTCCTTGTGAGTGAGATTTACTGGAATAAAATGGGCAACTTTAATAAGCTTCTCCACCACGACCATGATAGAATCATGTTGCTTGTTTGTTCTGGGAAGTTTGGTGATGAAATCCATTGTTACAACTTCCCATTTCCACTCATCAATGGGTAATGGTTGTAAAAAACCAAATGGGTTTCTATGCTCATCCTTTACCTTTTGACATTCCAACATTTGGCAATAAAATCAACAACTTCTTTCTTAATTCCTGGCCAATAATATTGTCTCTTGAAAACTGCAATAGTTTTCTGATAACCCAGGTGCCCAGCATAAGGTACATTATGCATTTCTTTCAATATCATATTTTTCAATTCATGGAAATTTTGTATATAAATTCTTCCCCTATACATGAGAATTTCATCATTTTCTAGCTTATAATCTTCAATTTTCTGCTACAAAATACCTTGTTGTAATTTTCCCACTAACTCCTTGTATTGCAAATCTAATTTCCCAGCCTCCAAAATTTTGTCTTTCAAATCTAATTGGTACATGATAATGGTTGTAGCATGAAACTCATGCACTCTTCTGTTAAGTGCATCAACCACTTTTTTCTCTTTCCCTTTGATATGGTTTATATCAAAGTCATGTTCACTGAGAAATTCTAATCATACGCTTTGCCTAACATTTAGAGTTGGCTGATCAAATAAATATTTTAGACCATTATGGTCTGTCCTCAGCTCAAACCTTTTCCCCATGAGGTAGTGCCTCCACTTCCTCAAGGCATGCACTATGGCTTCCAAATCCAAATCATGAGTGGCATAGTGTCTTTAATTATCCTTCAACTTCCTTGATTCATAACATACAACAAACCCATTTTGACTGAGAACTCCACCAAGTCCTTCTTTACATGCATCTATGCAAACAATGAAGTCTTCATTTGGATCTACAATCCCTAGTATTGGAGCACTTGTTAATAATTTCTTCAAGTGTTGGAAACTCTTTTCACAATCCAATGTCCACTGAAACTTCACACCATTCTTTTGCAAGGAAGTGATTGGGTGTGCAATCTTTGAGAATCCTTCGATAAATCTCTTATAGTATCTTGAAAGGCCCATGAATGATCTGACCTATCACATTCTTTGGCACTGACCATCCTCTAATGAATTCTCTCTTCTCAGGATCCACTATTATCCCTTCCTCTAAAATGATGTGCCCCAAATAATGAATTTGCTTCTGATAAAATGAACACTTGCTGAATTTAGCATACAACTGATGCTCCCTTAGTACTTGTAATACCATCCTCAAGTGTTGTTCATGTTCTTCCTTTGACTTAGAATATATAATAATTTGATCTAAAAATACAATGACAAATTTATCTAAGTATTCTTTGAAAATACCATTCATTAAACACATGAAGACAACTGATGCATTTGATAACCCAAATGGCACCATTATGAACTCATAATGACCATACCTTGTTCTGAAAATAGTCTTGTTGATATATTCTTCTTTAATTCTTACTTGATGATAACCGGACCTAAGACCAATCTTAGAGAATATTTTTGCATCTTTCAGCTGATCAAAGAGGTCATCGATCCTTGGCAAAGGGTACTTATTCTTCATAGTTACTTTGTCCAACTGTCTAAAGTTAATGCAAATTATCAATGTTCCATCCTCTTTCTTATCAAATAAAATTGGGGCACCCCAAGGTGACACACTTGGGCGTATATATCCCTTCTTCAGAAGCTCTTCAATTTGGATTTGTAATTCCTTCAATTCTGGTGTACTCATCCTGTAAGGCGTCTTGGATACTGGAGATGCTCCAGGCATCAGATTTATGGAGAAATCATTGTCACTTTTAGGGGGTAATATTTGTATTTCCTTAAACACATATTCAAACTCTTTTAGGACTGCATAATCTTCAATATTTGATGATGCAGGAGCATCATCAACAAGGTGCGAGTGGAGGAAAACTCAACACCATAGCACACATTTTCAAGTGACTTTGAATTTAAGAGGGCATGTCACGCAAATATTTGAAAAGATTGTAATTAAAGAACATCTTAAATGTTTAGAGGCTGAACCATTGCATGATATCGATGGGGATTGCATTTCTTTTAATGTAGTAGTTGGCAGTATAGATTTGAATCATTCACACTTATCTTTCTATATCAATCATTTATTGTAATAATCCTTAGTTGTTGGAAGATTTTAATTTTATAGGACAACACTAAGGTAGTCAGAGGGAAAATATCTATGTTCTCTCTTTGTATAAATAAATGTATTGTATTCCCAAATGAGGTTGTTGAAGAGTTGTTGAAAGTTGTTGATGGTCGGAGAGTGTTGCAAGTTATTTTAATTGAATATTGTTGAAGCATATTGAGTTGTATGATCCCATGTATATTTCATTTGAATGAATATAATAGAGAATCGTTGATCCCAAATGTCTGGTGTTGTTATTATTGTGTCTATTTGAATGAATGGTAGGTTTTTGTTTAAGTATGTTCTCTGTTATTACTTGTTCTTATGTTATGAATGAATTTACATGGTTGAATGTATGAATATGTGAGGATTAGATAAGTTTCAATTGTCTCTCTTCTACAAGCTTATGCAAGGAGTGAATAGTGTCCGCAAGGAGTGCATTGATAGAGTATAGTTCGACTCGGAAGCTCATAAGAGATAATGTGCAGCGTTATTTGCAAAGAGTGCATAGGGTCCGCAAGGAGTGGGTTGATAGAGTCTAGCTTGACTCAGAAGCTCAGAATAGATAACATGAAGCTTTTATTTGCAAGGAGAGACAACTTGAGGTTGTTTTCAAAGAGTGCAGAGGACCTCGCTGTAGATTTTAACCTTATACAATATTTATTGCAAACAGATTTTTCGTAAAAGAACAAAAATGATACAATGGAAAATACAAACATTACACAGAGATTTTTCTCCTGAAAACCCAAACTGGGAAAACCCACATACTCTGTATTCATTCATGGTGTTACATTTTTTACAATACAATATACATATAGGATCCAACAAAATCCAAAAACTTAACCCAATGACCTAGATTAGTTAACAACCCTAATTCCTTAACCAGAAATAGAAAACCATTGACAAAGAAACCATGTGATGAAAAACCACCTAAATATGTGACACGTTTCTCGAGGCAAAAAACAATTTCTCAGGGGCGCTTACCCCCAACCTCCGTGCGGGGGGATTTCACCCCCCTTCACCCCCGTTCAAACTCCCCTATGTGCCTAGCGCAACGCAGACACTACTACTCGTGCAAAGAATATAACACATACCCAACACTCGCAAGGTGTGTGCAGGATGAAACAAGCTCAGTACCATATTGTTTGGGAGGAACAATCGAGTCGTGTAAGAAAGTTTTGCAAGGTGTGCACAATCGCTCACAAAGAATTTGAGTCATGGAAGAAGACCTATCGCAAGGTGTGCATAGATTCAAAATTTGACTAAGTCTTGAAGAAACGCTCTAAGGAATTAGCGGTTTCGAGGAAGAATAGGCTCAGAAGAGGTAGCAGGCGAGAATTCTTCAATAGGGAGGAACCCTTTAAGATTCCCCAAATTAACGAGAAGGATTTGTTCCAAGGAAGAGAGATCATTCAAGACTATTAGATCTAGGAGATTTGCATGAAGGTTAGCCTTGGAGTCCTTTGTCACTCCGAGTATTTGGAGTTTTGGAAGTGTTTAAGGATAGGGGATTGTAGAAGTCCCAAAGCCATGAAGAAACCCTAGCCATTGGTTGCAAGGCAGATATGTGGCGGTGTATCAAAGAAGTTTGGGAGGTAGAGCTATGGAAGAATTGTGTAGAGAAGACAACGTTTTTTTTTTACGTCGTGAAGAATGAGGAGATCTGGACCATTGGATCCAGGAAGCACATGTGGCAGATATCAATGGACTTTGGAGGAATATCCCTTAAGAGGAAATTGAGGGTGGAATATCCAAAACTCTTGAAGGCCATGGCCATCGATACAAGGAGGAAACTTGTCATCAAATTAGGGGGAAGTTAATCCCATCCATCATATTGTGTGGATGTGTGGCATCAGATCCCTTACTTACATGATAGGTTTCTTCAGGACAAATAGGAGAGTGGAATCCCTAAGGTTGTAAGTTCCGAAGTTCCGAAGTAGATCACAATCGTTGGTTGTCAGGGGAGTGTGGGTCGTAGATCTAGTCACATTGTTTTGGGTGGTTCAGAGCTCGAGTAAAAAGGGGCCAGCTACATCCAAAACAGCTGAAGCCCGAAGTTGCAAAGGAGGGTTGGCCCAAGGTTATAACTGACAATCATAAAGAAGAATATCCTAGCAAGAGGAGATAACATTTGCCAATTAAAGATACCAGAAGTGCTAGAAAAAGGGCGCGTAGGTGAAACAACCATGCATGGGAAACCAAAAGGGGCCTATCTAAATTGATCCTAGGGGCTAGCAGTGTCTCAAAGATATGATTCGGCTTAGTCTCTTGAATATCCTTAACTAGGAGGTCGTACAACCCCGAGGAGAGAAGGGGTGTCGGCATCAAGTGGTATCAGAGCGACATATTTTAATTTCTATGTAAAAGGAGGAGATAGTATGATAACATTCAGTGGGATCAGATACATCAAGTGGTATATGTGTAAAGGAGAAATCTCAGCACCATGCCTCCTACAATACATG
Source organism: Picea engelmannii (assembly GCA_009831015.1). Taxonomy (NCBI): domain Eukaryota; kingdom Viridiplantae; phylum Streptophyta; class Pinopsida; order Pinales; family Pinaceae; genus Picea; species Picea engelmannii. The sequence continues at coordinate 84,026 of ML795093.1, forward strand.
CAGAGCCACCTGTAGAAAATCAATATGTGGAAAGGGAGATGAGAGAACTTCACATAGTATTAGATACTATGGAGACAACACAAATGAGAGCACCTGATTTTGGAGACATCAGTAATGCAGAGAGCGAAGAAAGGGAAGTTGAATATGTAGTAGAGGATGTTGCAGAAGAACACTTGCTGAAGTTTGTTGTCAAATTGGGAGCTAGAGAAAATATAGACATCCCGATGTATGAAGGAAACTTAGATGTGGAAGAATTTCTTGATTAGATACGAGCAATGGAAAAGTAATTTGATTATGAAGACTTCGATGAGGAGAAAAAGGTAAAACATGTTGTCACCAGATTGAAGGGACACACAACACTATGGTGGGATGAACTGCAGGATGATAGGAGAAGCAAAGGTAAGAAAAAGATCAAGAACTGGGATAGAATGGTAGCCAAGATGAAAGATAAATTCATACCCTAGGATTACCAGATAAATATGTTCAGGAAATTGCAGAACCTAAGACAGAAAGGATTGACAGTAAAAGAATACACAGAGGAATTTTATAAGTTGAACATTAGGGATGGACATAGACAAAAATATGATGAAAAGGTTGTCGGGTATATTAATGGCTTGAGATATGAATTCCAGGATGAAATCAGCATGATAGTAGTGAGGACAGTGGAGGATTCTTATCAGATTGTGGTGAAGGCAGAAGAAAAGATGGTCAGGAAATAGAGCCAATGAAGTAGAGGGATAATTATAAACAAAGGTAAGGGGATTGTCCATGAAAAGGAGAAGAAGCCCAAGGTTGATATTGTAAATCCACGCAGACACTCAGAAAGAGGGGGAAGTTCCCAAGGGAGACAATATGGTGGAAGGAATGATTTTACTCGAAGAAGAGGAAGAGGTAGAGGAGGAGAGGTGAAGTGTTTTCCCTATGTAAAAACAAGACACATGTCTTGCGAATTCCCCAAGAGGAATAAAGAAGGAGGAGGCGAAGCTCACATTTCAAAAATGTAAAAGAGGAATGTTGAGGTAGAAGGCATAGAAGATGGGAGATCCTTGATGATGAGGAAGGTTCTCTTGAAGCCAGAGCTAGAGGTGGAAAAACCAATGCAGAGGAATAGTTTGTTCAGGACTTCTTGCAAGATTAAAGATAGGGTATGCAAGGTGATAATTGATAGTGGTAGCATTGATAACTTGGTATCCACAAAAATGGTGGAGAAGTTGGAACTGGATACAACTTCACATCTGAGTCTGTATAGAGTCTCATGGTTGCAAAAAGGACACCAGGTGATGGTAACTAAACAATGTCTAGTTGAATTTAAGATAGGAGGATATAGAGATGAGATTTTGTGTGATGCAATTACCATGGATGTATGTCATGTTTTTTTGGGGATACCATGGGAGTTTGACAGGAATGTCATTCATGATGGGAGGAAAAATACTTATACCTTGGAGAAAAATGGTAGGACACACATTATACTACCAATAGAGGATAAGAAAGTGAAGGAAGAAGCTAACATAATTATACTTCTCATGAGTGGGAAGGAACTCCTAAGTTAAGTCAATAAGGAACAAGAGATGCAATTTGTTTTGGTAAGGAAGCCCATAGTTATCCTTAAAAGTACTTCTATGGATGATCTGCTTGAAGAAATTTAGGAGTTGTTAGAGAATTTTGTTGACATAGTAGTGGATGAGTTACCTCACTCATTTCCACCCATCAGGACTATTAGCCATCACATTGATCTAATACTAGGATCGAGTCTTCCAAACAAATCAGCATATAGATTGACACCTCAAGAGAATGAGGAGATAAATAAACAAGTCCAGGATTTGATGGAAAAATATTTGGTCAGAGAAAGATTTATTCCATGCGTAGTACCAACTATGTTGAGTCCAAATAAAGATGGAGGATGGAGAATGTGTACATACTCAAGAGCCATAAACAAAATCACCATCGGTTACAAATTTCCTTTGCCAAGGATGGATGGAGCAAATTATTTTTCAAAGATAGACATGAAAAGTGGATATCACCAGATAAGGATGAGAGAAGGTGATGAGTGGAAAGCAACCTTCAAGACAAATGAGGGGTTGTATGAGTGGCTTGTTATGCCATTTGTCTTAAGAAATGCCCCGAGTACTTTAATGATATTGATGAATGAGGTATTGAAATATTTTATTGGTGAGTTTGTGATTGCATATCTGGATGATATATTAGTCTTCATTAAAACTAAAGAAGAGCATTTGAGACACTTGACCTTAGTCATGAGAAGATTGCAGTAGGATAAGATGTTGATAAACCTGAAGAAATCATCTTTTATGAAAACATAACTCATTTAATTGGGTTTTGTAATCTCTTCAAATGAATTGAAGATGGATCCAGAGAAGGTGAGAGAAATCAAAGAATGGCCATTGCCAATAAGCATATTCAAGGTGAGAAGCTTCCATGGATTAGCAAGTTTCTATCAAAAGTTCATCAGAAATTTTAGTGGAATTTGTACACCAATGTTAGATATAGTGAATAAGAGACACAAGTATTTCAAATGGATATAGAAAGCTAAGAAAATTTCCAGGATATTAAAGGAGAAGATAACGGAACAACTGATTTTGGTCTTGCCAGATTTCGGGAAGACATTTCAAGTACGATGTGATGCTATTGGAGTTGTAATTGGAGCAGTCTTGAGCCAAGATAATAGACATGTTTCATATTTCAGTGAGAAGTTGAATGACACTAATATGAAGTACTCCACATATGATAAAGAGTTTTATGTAGTAATTCAAGCCTTTAAGAAATGGAGGCACTACCTTGTTCCAAAAGAGTTTTTTTTGTATAGCGATAATCAAGATTTACAATTCATAACCAAACATGAGAAATTAAATCAAAGACATGCTAAGTGGATAGAGTTTATGAAAAATTTCACTTTTGCCATTAAACATATTTATGGTAATGCTAACAAAGTTGTTGATGCATTGAGTAGGATATGTCTAATTCTGCAGGAATTTCAAGTGGAAACCTTAGGGTTTGAACACCTTAAGGAGATGTATTGTGATGATCTAGATTTTAAAGAGGCATAAGAAGCATGTGAAAATACTATGCTTAGAGACATGATTTAGTGGATAGATTATCTGATTCAATATGGATTGTTGTTTAAAGGTTTCCAGTTGTGCATACCAAAGTGCTCGATGAGAGATAATCTGTTGAAGGAAAAACATAGTGGATGCATAAAAGGACATTTTGGCCATGACATTTGCACAGTTGAATAGTTCATACTATTAGCCAGGTATGAGAGAAGACGTGAATAAATTTGTAAACATATGTAATATTTTCTAGTATGCAAAAGGAAAGAGACAAAGCATTGGGTTGTATCAACCATTGACTATTCCAAATAGAACTTGGGATGAAATAAGCATGGATTTTGTGTTGGTATTTCCAAGAACACAATGAGGAAGTGATTCCATATTTGTTGTAGTTGATAGATTCTCAAAGATGGCACACTTTATCCCATGCCAGAAAACTAATGATGTAAAACATATTGAAAATTTGTTTTTCAAGAAAGTTATGAGACTTCATGGGTTTCCCAAGAGTATTGTTTCATATAGGGATACAAAATTTGTTGGTCATTTCTGGAGGACATTATGGAAGAATTTGGGGATGGATTTGTCCTTTAGTTCAACATATAACCCTCAAATAGATGGAAAAACTGAGGTGGTAAATCAGAGTTTAGGGAATTTGCTAAGGAGTTTGGTCACTAAACATCATAGCCAATGGGATTAGATTCTGTCACAAGCAGAGTTTGCATACAATGAATCATTAAACATGAGTATAGGGAAGAGTCCAGTCTAGATATTATATGGAATGAAACCAAGAGGAGTATCAGAATTGAGAGATTTGGAACATAATGAATTCATAAGCGATGGAGCAGAAGACTTCACTACAGAAATGCATAAGCTTCATAATCAGATCAAATAGAAGGTGAAGAACAACAACATGGAATATAAATGCAGATTCGATCAGCATATGAGATAAATTCAATTAGAATTTGGATATCAAGTTCTAGCACATATTAGGAAGGAAAGGTTCCCAAGGGGAACATATAACAAGATGAAGTTGAAGAATATAGGACCGTGCAAGATCCTAAGAAAATTTGATGCCAATGATTATTAGATAGAACTGCCAGAGGGTGTGGGAATATTGCCCATATTCAACATTTCAGACTTGTATCCTTACAAGGAAGATGAAAAAACAAAACTAGAAGATTAGAAAGAGATCTAGTGGGAGAAGTGTTGGAAGACTGGTTGTTGTCATTGATGTCAACCCTAGTCAAAGGTTTTGGACCACAAGATTGATAAAGGTATTTAGACATGAAGGACAATGCACATCCATATACAACACCCATGAATGGATAATATACATCATGTTTTTTTCGATGGTATGTGTCATGTCACGTGGATCCTCATGGTTGAGGAGAAATCAATTTTTGAAGATGACAAAGTGAATTGAAGAAGGAAGTACATGTAGGCCGTGAAGATAATTAAAGAAAAGAATTACAAAATAAGAAACTGTCGGGTCGATCGTAATGTTAAACGGAAGTGACATAAATGGTATAAATAAACATAATTATACATTCATTTGATACAAGTCAAATTTCATAGGAAATAAGAAGTAAAGAAGGCTGGAATTCAAGGGAGGATGAAGTCTTTTGGTGATGTGTTCCAATGTATGTTATTTTCAGGTCATCTTACCATTTTTTCTATAAAAAAAATTTCTATAATGATTAATATGGTGAAATCGATATGGTATTGAGAAGACATATCAAGGTACCTCCGGTAAAAAATTTAGCTCTTGATTCGCTATAATTATGGAGATACACTCTGTGGAAGATAGGGTTTGTGACTAGTCCTGAAGCTAGTCAATAAACAGGTGTTCCAGGTAAAAAATTCATAACTTCTTCATCGAGAATTCAAATGACGTGGGAAAAATTTCATTAGAAAGAGTACGGAATTTAGTTTCTTGTGTACAAGTTTCAAAATCGGATGTTAAATATTGAGTGCGGGGAATTCTGTACAAGTTCGGTCTCCTGAATAGACCAGAATTGAATAAAGTCTACCATTCTTTCTATAACTTCTTTTTGGGGAGGATTCAAGGAGTGAAACTTGTATGAGTTTCAGAGAATACATTGAGTAATATTATATACAGGATCAGAGTACTCCAAGAATTGAAGAATTG
>ML795093.1:115246-131217 GCA_009831015.1 Picea engelmannii
ATCCAATGTTGTGATTACATGACCTCCAAGACTCATGAACCATCTTAATGCATTTCCCTTTAATGTTGTTGGGAATAGCTTTAATTTTTTAGCATTGGAAATGTAATGATAACTTCTACATAATATGTCAAACTCGAAAAGGAATTCATCGGGATCTTCAGAAGATAAACCATGAAAGTTAGGTAAGGATGAAAGTGGGATATTCTTCATGAGAGATACTCCTATAGGGAGATCACCAATAGGAAATCCTAAGGTAGAAAAAGAGTTTTCATTGTTTACCTCTGCTTCAAGACCTGCCTGTTCTTCATGGTGTAGTTATTCATTTTACTCATCCATGGTTTCTTCTGTTTGTTCCCCTGCTACACTTGTTTGATCCTCAATGTTCTCTGTTGGTTTCTCAACTGTCTCAGGGATCCAAATCTCTTTCCCTATTTCAAATTTCGCTTGAAAGGAAGGTTGAGGCTTTGGTTTTCGAGAGCTTGGTCGTTGAGGAACAACAGATTCAGATTTTGATATAATCTGGTCGATGAAGGTCTTTCTTCCTCCTCTTCCTCTGCCCTTGCTACCTATAGGGTCAGTCTCCTTGGGGGATCTGTGTCCTCTCATGCAATCTGTGCATCTGAAAGAAAAATGTAAATTCTTTTGAAACCTATAATTGCCTTCCCCGATAATGGCGCCAAAATCTTGGTCACTATAATTGCTTATTAATTAAACAATCAAGTGTTACATAAATTGTCAACCCAGGGAAGTCTGTTTATTTCAAAGGAAATCACACACTGTATATGCTCAATCTCAAAAGCAATCTGGAATTGTAGTAAAAGTACACTAATCACACCTTGCTTGAATAGACTTAAGTTCTACTTTGAATTATAATAAAAGCAATCTATCTATTGCAGAGTTTTAAGATTCAAAAGGAAATAACTATCATAAGAATCCTGGATTACATTAAGAAATATAAACCTAGGAAAAGAAACTTTTCAGCACACTGCAAAGATGATTAACTATTATGTAATAGAGAACATGACCCTATTCCCCAAAGCAGGAATCTTCAGCACCTATATCTGACTATCACATTTTCATAAACTCATCAAACAGAATCACCAATCAGAATGATTAACAATTACCGAAGACTAACTATCATGTAGCAGAGAACAAGACCCTATTCCCCAAAGTAGCAATCTTCAGCACATGTCTCTGATTATCACACTTTAATAAACTCAGAATTACCAATCAAAATGATTAACAATTACCTAGGAATGAATTGTATGAAAACAATGTAACAATCAGTGGAAACAAAGTTTCAACAAAACAGAGTTTTAACAAGGTATGAATAAAAAAAATACTAACATACTACAAAAACTAATGGGTGAATCTTGTGAGGAAGGTGGGACCTTTCCTTCTCACAAGATTCCCCAGAAATAAAAGAAACTAAGAAGAAATGATCATAATGATTTTTTATTCATCTGTTAAATGTGTCAAGTTACAATATCCAGCGTGAACACGCTCCTTCTCTCCGTTTTGTTTCTAACTAAGCCTCTCGTAATCCCCTCTAATTTCGATTTCTCACTATTTAAAGAGGAGAATCCTCTTAATACAATTGATCATAAAATTACATGTGTACATACAAATCCTATTCTTAGTCTGATCTAATCTTCTATGTTGGAATAGGATATTCTGATCTCCTGTAGCAAAATGATGTTACAATAGTTGGAATGGTGTTGGATTGAGGTGCAACTATTGCGGCTGGTGTAACAGCTTCTTTATTTATATTCTTGTTACTATTGTTTGTATATTGTTTCAGCATCGCAAATCATGGATTGTTTCAGCGATGGGATTTGTGTCCTGTTTGGCTGTTTCAGCAACATGGTTTCAAGCAGCAGTGATGGTTGGTGTTGGCTTAAGGTATGGCTGTTGCGGCCAGTGTAACAACTCCTTCTTGTTACTGTTGTGTGAAATGTTGTTTCAACATCACAAATCACGGACTATTTTAGCAACGATATTTGCATGTTGTTTGATTGTTTCAACAATGGGTCTTCAAGCAGCAACAATGTATAATCTGCAGTTCAAACTGTTCCAGCAACTTTATATTTTTGATCAATGGCTAAGTATGAGAGTAATGTAAAATTACATGTAAAACAAATTAAACATATAGAAAAGAGAAGAAACGTTATATACCTTTGGAAAAATAGGTTAAGGTGATAATGTAGGCTTAAATGTGAGTGGAAAAAGGATGTAATGATAGAAAAAAGTATGAACAAAAAGGTACATTATAGGGTCCTAACAATGACCTTCTCATTGAATATCCCATCTCTACTCCTAATTATTTTGTGATTTTCATAATCCCATAAGCGATAACCAAAATCATTAACACTATATCCAATAAAGGTACACTTCTTGGATTTTTCTTCAAGCTTTGTTCTATTTTCTTTATCAATATGGACAAATGCTTCACAACCAAAAGTCTTTAGAAATGAATAGTTTACCTTTTTACTTTTTCATTCCTCCTCTATAATGCCACCATACAAAGATCTTGAAGGTCCTATATTTATTAAATAAACAATAGTATCTACAACATCTACCCATAACTTTAAGGGAAACCCATCATGCAATCTCATACTCCTTGCATGTTCCATGATTGTCCTGTTCATCCTTTTTGACACACAATTTTCTTATGGTGTTCCTAGAAATATATTCTCTTTATGAAGCCCATGGTATGAAAATTAATCATCAAACTCGTTGTTTCAATATTAACCACCATTTTCTAATCTGAGACACTTAAACCTCTTTCCTGTCTCATTCTCAACCAAAGATTTCCATTTCTTAAAAGTGTCAAAACATCATATTTTTGTCAAATGTAATAAACCTAAGTTTTTCTAGTTGTATCATCGATAAAAGTAATATAATAAAGAGAGCCACCAAGAGATGATACGTGAGATGGTCCCCATACATCTATATGCACAAGCTCCAATTTTTCACTCTTCTTTTATTTTCGAACTCTAAGAAATGTGACTCTCTTTTGTTTTCCATAATCGAAATGCTCACAAAAATCCAAATTAACCTTTTTAAGATCCAGAAACAAATTTATTTTATGAATTATTTGCATCCCCTTATCACTCATGTGTCCAAGACTATGATTCCACAATGTTGTATCCACTCATGTATAAGCTAAAGAGATAGAGGAGTCAGTGTTACCAGTGCATAAATACAATGGATCTACCTTCTCTCCTTTTTCTATCACCAGTGATCCTTTGGTGGCCTTCCACACCATATATGTAAATGTATATATACAACCTTCACTTTCCAACTGCCCTGTTGAAATTGTATTTTTTCTCAGATATGGAACATGTCTCACCTCTTTCAACAACCGTTGTTTTCCATTCTTTTTATTTATTTTTACCTTTCCCATTCCAACAATTTTACAGGGTGCATCATCACCCAAATGAACTTGTCCAAAATCACCTTGAACATAATATTGGAAATATTTCCTATGGGGTGTGCCATGAAATTAATCCCTTGAATATACTACCCAATATTCAGTAATGTTATCTAAATAAATAATCAAATCATCTTGTAACACATAACCTCTTACATTTTCTTCTTGATTTTTTTCATGTTGTCCATCTCTTTATCTCTTTAGAGATTTGTAGTAATTCTTTAGGTTTCCTTTCTTCCCTCAATTCCAACACTCTATTTTTCCTACTCTAGATTTGGATATTCCCTTCCTAGAATTCTCGTGGTTCCCAAAGCCCTTTCCTCTATCCTTTTTTCTTCCCCTGTTCTCCGCGGTCAATGCATTACCTGATGTCTCACCTGTGATTTTCTGTCACATTTCCTTGCTAAGTATAAAACCATCAAAATCAACAAATTTTAGAGTGTTTGAGCTAGTGATAGAGTTACTTACAACCATGACCAATCCATTCTATCTTTCTATAAATAAGAAAAAGATTTGAGTATCCCTAAACTCATAATCAAATTTCACTTTTACAGAACTTGGTTGATTAGTAACCATATTAAATTGATTTAAATGATCGACAACAGACCCACCTTCTGACATCTTCATATTAAATAATATCTTCATTAGTGTTGGATGTATGCGCTGACTTGGGTTCTACCTTATTTCTCTAACAAAACCTTAGAAACCATCGACCTCTCTGGTAAACCAAAAGGAAACACTGCGCACAGAATGCACAACACAGTCTCACCCGAGATGGATTATGGGTGATTTCATGACCCAAGTGGTTGTAATCATGGAAGGGGTGGAACTTGTGGGAATGTTAAGAATATTTTCCTTCTTCTACTTCAACATGCATTCATCATTCATATCTAACATTTATTTAACCCTTAACATTCATTTTGCACAATTACCATGTCTAATCTAGTGTGCACTATAAATTAATTCTAACTGATGCATGTATTCATTCATTAATTCAACATAATAAGCATTTCAACACATAAAATGGACCATTCCATGCATTGACATAGTATTTTACCATGTTTCACCCCCCCGGGGCTACGTCCACAAAGATATTCTACTTATTATTATTCTTCATCAAAATATGGTGTTGCACGCATTACATCAAAATTATGTCATGCTCCGTGGGGATGAACAGTATCGCACCAAGCTCCAAATATTACAACTTGACCCTCAGTTACACTCCATAAGTCTCCAAAACTAATACAACCCAATCTCCACATCTCTTAACCAAAAGAATTACTGTGACCCAAACTCAAAAGATTCTCAAAGATAAGATATTCTATGATATGATATCCTAGCTATCTCATATATCCTCTATTTATATTACAAAAGGTGGGTAAAAACCCATTACATTGACTACCAAAACCCTAACCCTAAGTGTATTAGGCTTGTCCACATAAAAATTCCTTCATGTGGTTGGTCTTTGATCCTTCCTTTGAATATTCCCTGATTTTCCTTCATTCTTGGTGCACTTCTTCTTTTTCCTTCTTGCACACTATTTTATCCTCACTTCTTGGCATTATACCAAAAAACAACCTACTCCAACAATTAGAAATACCTTATTTGAGGTCGAGGGTTTTTCATATAGTTTATCCAATGCCTCCATGAGATCATTCTTTGTCTTTTATTTTGAAATATTGAAAGCCACTGACATTTCCAAGCACAACCATATCGTTCCTAGTGCCTTTATGTCAAGAACCTCCCATTATTTGTCCTGCATGGCCATCATATTCTTTTCTATTCTACCCAATGGTAGGAATAGATCCTTCTGATAGATAATCTTTCATTTGCATCTTCCATAGCTGGTAGTTTTTTCCATTAAATTTCTTTACCTCAAACTTTCCCTCTTCTTCCATTGCTCCCACTCGAACTAGGAACCCTCTTTTCCTACGAGTTACCTTTGGCTCTGATACAAGTTGTTAGAAAAATAGGATCGGAAGTAAAAAAAATAAGAAGTGGAAATAAAACACAAAATATACACAATACAATTGAGACACAAATATATGTGGTTCACCCAGTGTATGCTATGTCCACCAAAGAAATTGTCAGGTCCTTTCTTTTTATTATCCAACAAAATGAAGGGATACAACCCACAACATGCTCATTGTAACTTCCTCTTTTTTCTCTCACAGTAAATTCATGCTCGTTTTAACTTCCTCTTTTTACTCTCATGGTAACTTCATGCTCGTTGTAACTTCCTCTTAGGAAGATAATCAAGCTCCATAACCAACAACTGATTGAATCTGGTTCACTTCTCTACTCCCACTATTATGACTTCCTCCACTAACTACAATTGCTCTCGATAAATTTTTGGTTTCTTCTTCAGATAATGGTGATGCACAAAGGGTCGTGGGTTTGACATAGATTCCTTCCTCTTTTGGACTTCCTTCTTCTTTTGGAATGTACTGAGGATCCTTTTCTTTCTCTTTCCTTTATATGTACGATGTGATACGAAGTAGTACACATGGGTCTCTTTTCTCAAACACTATGTGTTTCTCTTTTCTCTCAACCAGAGTCTCCTTCTTACTATACCTAAACTGTTTGCACAACATAATACTCCAATCTCTTCATCTAATTCAATGTCTTCCTCTCTTAGCATATTCATTCCATCCTATCGTTTTTCATCCTTTCCACTCTTGAACCATATTATGGTCATCCCTTAGTACCCCTATGTGTGTTGAGGTGCTTCACAGTCAGTCTCTATCTTTATAACATTATTGTCGCACAACAACATATTTATCTAGGTAGACAATGCATTCATATATCTTCCACACAAACCCTTGAAATAGTCCCTCTCTGTGACACTATAAGACTGGGTACAATCTATTTCAAACTATGTAATGTAACCCCCAGTACATTATTCATCCAAAAATCAATTGCGTGAAAAGTTTTATTAATTAATGTATTCAATTGTCTAATTAGTTCATGGATCTATTTTCTTGGAGCTTCAACTCGATATCTCCTAACATTATCCATTAACCTTTCTAGCCATTTAGTAAAAATTAAATTCCCCAAAGAATATTTCATGAATAATGAACACATACCTTAGCAACCATTATTCATCGTTGAGCCATGGGTTCCTATTATATTCTCTGGAAAATTCTTGTTTCTTTCTTTTTAGTCATTCAATGATCTCCTCCTTATTTGACCTCAAAAACATTCCCCTAAATTATAGTTCCTGGTCCCAACAACAGAACCATTTGTTGGTGCGCAATGCGCAGACCAAGGTTAAAAATCATTATACCAACAAAACCCTTAGACACCGACCCTTCCGACATTATCTGCAGAGCAAGTGAAGTCTCACCTAAGGCATCTAGAGATACTACAGGTACTAAGGTTCTGCAGTGATGAGGGGAAGTGCGACACTCTTAATGTTCTTACTAACCATCTACTCATGTGCATAGTTTCCATTAGTTAATAGTTAATTATCATGTGGCATGCCTTATGTGAAATCACTTTATTTGACATACATTCATTCACCAATTACCTCAATGCAAGACATTATAAAATCATAAATGAATAACACATTCAACATACTTAAGCATTATCATCATTGCATAGTAACAATAAACATCATAACATGAAAACCCAACAAATCACAACACAACGATTTAACATGGCTCACCCAACTTGGGCTACGTCCACAATGAATGGCCTCTTATATTAGTCATTCCTAATCTTCTTACAACTACACAATGTGCTACAAAAGATGCAATAGTAACATTACCCAAACTTTCCTAGTTGTTCCCCTGTAGTGCGAGCCTCACTCCTCAGTCATAACATCCAAACACTTAGCCAAAAATCAACTCATGCAAAATGCCCCATAACCTCTTATTCTTCCCACCCTCTTCTACCCAAAACCCATTAAATATTTATACATCAAAATAGGGCTAAGCCCATTACATTGTGGACAAAATGTCCCAAAATCCTAACTACTTTTCTCCTTTTGCAGGCCACTCCATTGTGCTTCCTCCTATCGTGTACTTTGACTCCTTAAAGTATGCTCCTGTCACATGCTCTGGTCCATCTTCTAACTTCCTTTTATTCTTTGAATTATGTTGGCACAGATCCCAAAACTTAACCAAAATGCCTATCGAACAAGGAGTTGTGGAAAAAATATTCTTGTTTCCTGCATATCCTGAAAGAAACAATTATTAGGAAAAACAAAAAATTTACTAAAAACTCGATCAGAAGCATCATGACATAACCATCACAAAACCATGAATTTCCCTTCTCTCATTTTTTTTTAATATGCCATGCACCAGTGTAAACTGATTTTCACAAGTCATGAACCTAATGGTTTTCATACATGGGTGTATTATTATTATTATTTTAACATGAATGAATCGTTTAGAATGGGTTCACCCTTTGTTAACAATCTCCATATCATTTTCAATCCATCCACTAGTGATTCTTTTCAAGAAGGCTTCCTTGGATAGAGGTTTATGATATAATCAAATCCTATGTCCATTTTCCATTAGAATAGTTATCTCATTGTTGATGGTGCGAATTTTGATGGCTCCGTTGTCATATACAATAGAAATATCATAAGGCCCATGACATTGAGTACAAAATTTCCCTTTGAAATCCTTGAAACTGGAGTCAAACAATAAGGACTAGTCTCCAAATTTGAATTTCTCCTTCTTAATGAGCTTGTCATTCCACCAAGCTCTCTCATGTTGTATTACTACTATGTGGTGTCAGGGAGCCTTGTGAATTTTATCCAGTTCATTGATCTAGAGGAGTCTATGTTTCCAAGCCTCAGTTAGGTCCATTCCAAGTTGTACAAATTTTCTAATTATATATATCTATGTTTAAATCAGAAACAATTCTCTCTTTCCGTACACCAATACATATGGGGTGCAAACGGTTGTAGTTCTCCATGTCGTCTGGTTGGCCCATAGATCTCCAGGTAATTTGTCAGCCCAATCTTTGAGGTGTATTCTGACATTCATGGTGATGATGGCCTCAAGGATTTTGTTTGTCCCTTCTACTTTTCCATTGTCCTGTGAGTGATATGGTGTGTTAAACCTATGTTTGATATTGTATTTATCCATCAAGTCTCTAATGATTCTTGAAGTAATTTTTTTTCCTCCATCAATAACTATTTTCCGTAGTATTTGGAATATGGTGAATATTTCTTCATGAAGAAAGCATATTACCGCTTGTTCTTTCGTGACAAGAGTTTCTTGGCTTCCATACATTTTCTAACATAACATTTTCATACTAGGATGCAAGAGTTAAAGTGGGAAGGAGGATTGATTATACCTACAAAATCCAGGGCCCATTTATCAAAGGGTTCCAATACCAACTATGTCTATAACTACATCTCTTCTAAGCAGTCTAGTCTTCCCATGCATTGGAAACTATCACACCTTTTTACATATTCCTTGGCATATTTGAATATAATGGGATAATATTACCCTTGATGAAGTACCTTGTACCCATCCTTCTTGTCCTAAAAGTAGCCCCCACATGAACCATCAAGGAAATATTTCAATATCTCATGGATCTCGTCTTCTCGCACACCCTTAATGATAATATCGACTCTGGTGTAAAAGAGAATGTTTTCAATCCATGAGAACCTACAAATTTGTTTGATGATCTTATGCTTCTCTTTTGGGGATAAATGATGTGGATGTCTACCTACGTCCAAGTAATTAGTGATATCTACAAACAAATGAGAGTTAGTAGAAATCACAAATAGGTGCTCATCAAGAAAATAATCTTCTACAGGTGTCTCATTTTCTTTAGATGTAAGTCTTGAAATAAAATCAGCCACTACATTGTCCTTTCCCAGTTTATTCAAGATGGTTATATCATATTCCTGTAATAACAATAACCACCTAGTTACCCTGTCATCGGTGATAGCTTTATTCATTAAATAATTTATGGAAGCATAATCAATATGCAATATTACTAGATATGTTGTGATGTAATGCTAAAATTTATTAATTTCATGTATTATCACAAGAAACACTTTCTCTATTACCATACAATTTAGTTCTACGGGTGATATATTTTTGTTCACATAGTAAATTTTGTATGGATCATTTCCTTCTTGTTGTCATATAAAAACTATAATGGTAGTGTCCAATGCCTCTATAGAAATATAAAATGGGAGAGACCAATCATGTCTTCTTAAAATAGGACCCTAACACACCTTAGTTTTCATCTGTTCAAGTGCATACTAGCAGGTTTATGTCCACAAAAACGCATAATATTTGTTAAGAAAAGCGAATAATGGACAAGCAATTCAAGATAATTTTTTAATAAAGCGACGATAATAACCAACATATCCTAAGAAACTTCATACCTCTTTGTAAAATTCATACCTATTTTTCTCTCTAATGTCTAAGTACTGATCTATAGAGAGGACTTGATAAGCTTCTCCTTCTCCATCACTATCTTCTATGTCATCCTAGAGTGGTGTTTCAAACTCTATGTTGGGTTTTTAGGGAGGATATAGGGTTAATTTATTTTTGGAGGTCCTGTGATAAGTGGTCATGTTTCCTGACCTACGATGGATGTAAGCATCGGTAGTGGATAGCCAAGGATGAACCAAGATTAAAAGATACCCCCCAAGAGAGGTTTTGGGTTGTAGGATCATAAAGTCAATGGGATATTCCCACAAATATACAAAGATCACTATTTCTTCTAATATTCCCTCTAGTTTAATAGTTGATATGTCAACGAGTTAGAGTATAGTTGGGTTTTTCCTAATACCAATGATTCCTAAGGATTTGATGGTCTCACACATCATAGAATTGATGGTTGCACTAAGATAAATTAATGTGTTTCTAATGAGTGTATTATTAATCTTCACATCGACTACTAGGATACTAGGGTCAAAGTATTTGGCAGCGAGAACGCACCCCATCATTAAATCTAACAATTTACCCATAACATGGATAGTTTGAGGGTCCTTACTTTTTCTTCCAAGTTTCCTTAAACAAAGTTCCCATACCTCTTTCAAATATATAGGCCCATTTTTATGGCCTGGAAGAGAGGTATTTTAACACACACATTCTTGAGTTCCCCCAAGAATTCAAACTTAGGCTGAGTAAAAGTTTTATTTAGGTTTATTCTTTCGGGATAGGGTGGGTTTTGAAGTTCAGGGTGAGAATTATCAGCTTTTAAAACTTCATGATATTGTTTATGTTCCGTTTCTTCATTCTGGACATCCTCATTCAAATATTCTATATGAATAGGAGGTTGGTATTTGGTTAATGTCTTCCCATATTGATGATGGATATCATTAGAGTCCATGTATGAGATGGAATCGGTAGGGTAGGAAAAATATTTGACAAGTTCTGATGGTGGGACTAGCATTCCATTATTAGGGTTAGGGATGGGTTTTGTAGGTATTTGTGATCGAGGATGGGAGGATGTGGATGCCTAGATATGGGGAGGGGGAAGAATTTGCATTGGTGGTCGTGTTATGGGTTTTTGAGGGCCTCCTAAAGTGGGATTTCTCCACCCCTATTTCCATAACTAGTCTGGAGGAGGAAGAGCCACCCATTGTTGTGTTGGTATATCCCATGGTTGAGAACCATACTTCATATAAGGGTTATTCCAATACCAATTAAAATAATGAGATTGGTCTTGAACCATACCTTGAGGTATAGGTTTCCATGGTCTATTTGGAGAGACAAAACATAACTTCTCTAGTTCCTACACTTTCTGATAGATGGATTTCATTCTTGGTAAGGACAGATAGTTTCAAGTAGCATGGTCCTCACTACATATTCTGGAAACCTCAATTTGGTCCAATGGACATTCTTTCCATGGGTGTTTCGTTTTGCATTTTGGGAAAAATATGGCCAAATCTCATTGTTCCTCTTCTTTCTTCTTCTTCATTTGAAGTGTATCCAATTGGGAACTCAAGGAGCTTAGTATATCATTCTTGAAGTCCTACAACATGTTCTTGATATCTACTCTTGTGACTCCACCTCCAACAACCTTGCTAGTCCTTTCCAATATATATTTTGGTCCTTTTCTTTCTTTTGAGGTACCTCTAGAATATTTACGACAAAGTTCCAAGATTAAATCATAATTTGATTGAGAAACATATCCTCATCCCATCATGTTACGAAGTTCAATGCAATAATATTAGATTCCTCTCAAGAATAAGACACGTCATGTCTCAGGAGCCAAACATCCTTTCCTTACCCTATGAAAATTATAGTTGAATATTTTGAGGTAATCCTAAAGGATCTAATATTCATGTTATGTCATCCTAAATACTTCCTCCCTCCTTTCCTTATCCTTAAAATAATATTGGTTATGTTGGGGTCCTGTAATGATAGGTGATTTGATTCTTCAACTATCTATTTGGCATTGCTCTTGTGATGAAGACATTTGGCTTGTTGGTCTCAGTTGATTTTGCTTCTCCCTCCCTCCATTTTTCCCGATCCTTCATCACCTTCCTGCACCTTTCATTCTCCCACCCTCCATTTGTGCACCCCTCCACCAATTTTGTCCCTACATGAATAAACAATCTTAGGCTAAAAAACAATAGGTTAATAATAAATGGTCAATGCCATTTTTTAATACTAATTAGCATAGTAAATTTAATTTAATTAGGTTAGTATGTTTAGGTTAAAAATTAAGTTAGTGTAATAATATGTTAAAATTAAAACATTAATTAAAATAAAACAATTTAAAAAATTTAAAAGCAAAAAAAAATGCATATAAAAATAAAACACATAAAATATAATAAAAACAAAACAATAATAAAACATTAGAAAACAATTAAAAAACAAATGAAGCAAAATGAAAACACGTAAAAAAAAAAATACATAAAAAATACATAAAAAAAACACATAAAATAATAATAATAATAATAATAAATCAAACCAATCCTAATTCCCATACCCCATATGTCCCATCCCAGCAAAACAAAATTAAATCAATGCCCGTAAATTATTCTGGACCCCCCTGCCATCCGAGATTTAACGAGGTAGGGTCCGAAAAGTGAAACCCTAATGGGACACTTGTCACCTCTACGGAATTTCGGACCCACCCCCCAGGGGGGGTCCGAAATCCACTCTCCCTCCTCCGAAAACCGCTTTCCGCACATTCTGACCACCTACCTTCCAAGGATGATTCGAGGCAACCCAGAAGGATTTTTGAGAAAATGAAAGAGGTTTGTCTCCGAAGTGGGCCTAACTTCAATAACTTATCTCAGTTTTTATACAAGTATCAAGAATCTAGAGAATCAAATCCATCTATGATAACCATTTTCCAGGCTTCCATTTTTCATGTTTTTTTCATTGTTTTGCGACAGATGTTTTGGAAATATGGAGATGAATTTGGAAAAACCGAGAGAATGTTTTATTAAATATGAACTCATATACAATAACCTCTTTCATGTTTTACACATCTATCATATATTGGGAAAATCAAAGAGTTCACTGGACCCTATTTTTCAGAATTTCGATAGGCAAAAAATCAAAAGGACAGATGGCAAAGAGATCGGATTCAAAGGCACATATCACCCACAAATCCCATCAAAACAGTGTTGGATTTCTGAATGAATCTCAACAAAACTCTATGATTGTAATATGAAATATAATTAGTTTAGATTTTCCTAAATTTGATCCTGCTCATTTATGATAGGATCCTTTGTAAACAACTGATAAATACTTCACATTTCAAAGTATTAAGGGTTCGACCTGTGTTAAATTCTACCTGGGCCCTGTAAAATTTTGGGGAAGGGAAACCCCTACAAATGTATGAAGGACATGTTTATTTCTTTGTGATATTAATACATCAAGTCTATTTATGTCCTGAGATTCATCGTGGTGCTTATGTTCATAATTGTTCCTTCTCTATTTTATTTGTTTATCTTACAACAATTTTCTAAGAGCAGTGTGACTGGAATTCATCTTTGTTTGGTGCTCCTTTCACCATATAATATGCTTGTTGTGTATTTCTAATTATCTGTTAGTGAATTCATCCATTTCTATATGATATGTTCCAGCTATTAGATTTATGTGTTTATTCTTCTGCAACTCAATGTAGTGATTCACCCATGGTTAAGTGTCTCTTATGTCATGGTTTTTGTTTATGTTTTTAGAGTTTTCCTTCCAGGTTCACCTTTTTTTAGATGCCCTATTTAGTTTCCTACCTCTTTTACTTCTTATTCTAAAGCTTCCATAAGATATTCATCCTCTGCTAGGTGCCTCTTATTGCAATGGGATTTACTCTCTTTCAGACCACCTCTACATCATTTTAACCTGTTGAACAAGGTGCATATTTTTCCCCAGCGTTTCAGGGAGGTTTTCAACCTATTTTAAACTATAAACCATTGAATTTCATGGTCTGACTCCATTTCCCAATGGCCTATCTTCTCTAATCCAACCAAACCATTTAAAAAACCAAACCTTGTACTATCATAACTAGCCTACAATTACCAGCAAACAAAGCTAAATCATATAGAGAGATCCCTCTCTAAGTCTTGGAGGGCTAGATCCTTGACTCCAAAGTGGTTTTGTAGTTACCTCTGCCCATTTATTCTTCATCCTAAGAAATTATATAGTGCTAACATAATGTCGACTCCACTGGGGAACCTTTCTCAGAAAAACATATCAAGTTCTAGATCTGATTATTGATGGTGGACAGTGATCAGACACAAGAAGGATGAATCATCCACCTAGAAACTCCAATCAGTTTCAAAGAATCCACTGGAGGAATAACCTAAAACATGACAAGACAATCTGAAAATATCAGGTATGCAAGTTGGAATTTTATCCAAGACATAATAGGTTTTATTTTTAAGTATTTCCTCTCTTTTTATGATCCTGCCCAAGATCATATTGTTGAAACTTATGTTGATCAAATTCAACCTGATGAGCCTCAAGAGATCAAGCCTAGCTTTACAGTCCCTGTACATACTCCTACACCTGTAAATATTCCAGATAGATACAAACCCATCGTCTTACCTCCTATACTCCATGATTTCCCTGCCAATTATTACAAATATATTCTCAGGTTTGATGGACAATATGGTAACATCACTGTTGAGAAACACATTCAGGGTTTTGAGAATTTTCTTGATCTTTTTGAGGTTGAGAAAAATGATGTCTGCATCAGAATGTTTTCTCTATCGTTGCAAGATGGAGCTAAGCAATGGTTCAAAATATTGTCAGCTACAAGCATATCCAATTTTCATCAATTTTAGAAGTTTTCCTTGGTAAATGGGAGATCAAGAGAAATCTTTTTCTCATTTTAGAAGAATATGACCATTTGAAAAGACATCCAGGAGAGACAGTGCAACACTTTTCAGCCAGATTCAATCAAGTTTACAATGCCATGCATGTTGATATAAGACCACCTCCTGGTTTAGCTCTCTTACACTACCCAGATGCCTTTGATCCAGAGATGGAATTTCAATTGAGAGAAAGGGACCCTACAAACCTCAAGGAAATGCAGGATAGTTAAATTAATGTAGAAGCTAATTTACTGATCAAAAGGTCAAAGATCGAGGCAGAAGAAAGGAAGAAAATAGAAAAGGAGCAGATGAAATCTTCAGAAGCTAAACTGGACATTTTGGCTAGCACAATGAAAGAAATGATGCAAAAATTCATCATGGGAAATGAACTTGTTGTTCAAGGGCATCATGTTCCATTGGTTATAGAGAAAGAAAGGGTCATTGTTCCCAAACACTTTGCAGCTCACCCTTGGTATCATGGATTGGAAAATGATTATTTCATGTATTCAATTGACAACATAGTCAAAGATGAAACTCCAACTCATCTTATAGAAGAGAAATCATCTGATATGATGTGTATGATTGATGAAATTTATTTCATGGATGATATACCCAAGTATGATAATTATGATGAGGATTACACCAAGGTGAATTCTTCAAAACCATCAACAACATATTGTTGGGAGGAAGAAGATAAGTTGCAACTCAAATATGAAAATCAATCATTGCACAACAATTATGACAACAATGAGGAAAATGAAACAAATCATAGAGTAAGTGAAAGATCTATGCCTTTATGTTTCTCTTCATTTAAAATTCTGAGAGAAAATCATAAGCAAATTGTCAATAGTAGGGATGGAGAATGTTCTGATGAATCAGTGGGAAATGTCATTGATGACATAGAAGTTGTTCTTGATCCAAATTTACAGCCCCTGAGTTACATTGATATTCAAACAGAGGATGAATTAATGCATTATAAATCTATACCATTAACCTTCAATTCATTTCATTTTTTAAAGAAAAATTTTAATCATGTCATGGATGATAAGCACACAAAAATAAAGAATTTGTATTGGAACCAATAAAACAGTCATCTCAGTCCATGCAAGATCCAATAGCTGATGTGTTGGATGACTTGTGTTTTCAAATTCATGGTTCATTTTCCAGTTACAATCTTAAAAATAGTTATGATCAATACATGATTAGGCAATCAATCGCATGGCCTGGTTTAACAGGATTCTCATTACAAAATTCTTATGAAAATTTGCAGTCAAATCAGAA
>ML795093.1:132780-170120 GCA_009831015.1 Picea engelmannii
GTGATGAAGACATATGGCTTGCTAGGCTCAGTTGATTTGGCTCCTCCCTCCCTCCATTTTGCCTGATCCTTCATCACCCTGCCACACCTTTCATTCCCTCACCCTCCATTTCTTCACCCCTCTGCCAATTTTGTCCCTACATGAATAAACAATCTTAGGCTAAAAAACAATAGTTTAATAATAAATGGTTAGTGTCATTTCTGAATACTAATTAACATAGTAAATTTAATTTAATTAGGCTAGTATGTTTAGCTTAAAAATTAAGTTAGTGTAATAATATATTAAAATTAAAAAATTAATTAAAATAAAACAATTTAAAGAATTTAAAACAAATAAAAAAATGTATATAAAAATAAAACACATAAAATATAATAAAAACAAAAGAATAATAAAACATTATAAAACAATTAGAAAACAACTAAAAAACAAATAAAGAAAAATGAAAACACGTAAAACAAAACAAAACAAAATAAAGACATATAAAAAAAATGCATTAAACAAAAATAAAATAAATAATAAATCAAACAAATCCTAACTCTTGTACCCCATATGTCATATCCCAATAAAACAAAATTAAATCAACGCCCATGTAACACCCTATTTCCCCCAATTTGTAATTAATCATAAAATAGGAATTACCATGCTAATGCATGAGGACAATGTAAATGTATTATTGTTTGAGTTGCCAATAACTGACTGTGGAGGTGAATCCTTGAAAGCATTGGTGATGATATCACTAGGGGAGAGAAATTAGTTAATGAGGCAAGGACCGGTGGTTGAACTACCAACCACCCCCATGAATGGAAGCATGGTCTAGCTGCAGGAAGTCATCCTAAAGTACCGTAGGATCTGACAGACCAGGCAGACCTGAGCTTACTTCTGACAAAAGGAAGGTGACAATTATACACATGGAGGCAGCAAGAGAGGAGATACACCAGACACCAGACAAGAATGGGAACTCGCAAGGGAGAGGCATGAAGATCTCCATCAAATCATGAACAGAAGGCCATGATCTTGATGCCGAAGGGCATCTGAGAAACCTTGTTGAGGCCACAAGTGAGCGAGAAAGCTTCGAGTTGCAGAAAATAGGACCCGGACAGAAACTGAAAACAGAGAGAGAACCCTTGAGAAGAGTGAGAGTTCCCTGGTGATATCATGGCCTGGCACGGGGGTGGCCAGAGTGCTAATATTGAATGCCTCTGAGCCTATGGTTGGGTGGAAGGACGAACACCCACAGTCATTTGGTTGGAGGCAACCTGTAATAGATAAGTGAATTATGACCCTGTGTAATTTAGTTGTAACAGTGTATGAATTGGTATGTTGTGATTTCTTTTAGGAATGTGAATGAATGATTAATGGATATACTGTATCCCTTCTATTTTATGCTAAGTCATATAATTAGGCAAGAAAGGAATTATAGGGTTCGAACATGACTTGTTCCCATAAAGTCTAGAGTTCTGTAGTGTCTTAAGCTAGAGCCACGAACTTTGAGCTCGTAGATCTTAGGCGTAGTTGCATGTACGATGGTTTACTCGCCTAGTCGTCCTGAGTCCCTTGGAGGATGGAGTTTTTTAAGTTCATGAGAGGTAGTGTCGATTATGCATAGGCTCTCTGAGATCAAATAGAACCCCAGAACCCCTTGATGAAGGAGCGCAAGAGTTGTGTTGAAGACTCTTCTAAGAGTCAAGTCCTGGAGAAAGAGCGCAATGCTCTCAAGTCCTTCATAGTTGACAAAGTTCAAGAAGGATAGTGAGTTTCAAATACCAAAAGAGAGTAACGTTTCATTTGCTAGATGAACGGATGAGATCCTTTCCGAGGATCTGAGTTCTGTCATGACCGCTAGATTGGACGAAGGAACATAGGCGCTAATGCCTCGACCCCTTTTTTGCCTTCACAAATAGCAAAGGAATCGGGACCGTAGATCCTAAGATCCAGGGGAGTTACCTAGACCATCCATTTGTAGAGGACACATTGCTATCGGTCGATGTTTCGGTACCTGGGAAACCCAAGGGCAAGACCCCTTGTCTTCGCAAGTCACAAAAGCCAGGTATGCGAAACCCCCAATCAGTATAGAGTGAATAGGTTTCGGCATTTCGACACCCAGGAAACCCAAGGGCAAGATCCATCGTTTTCACAAGTCACGAAATCCCAGTGCCCAAAACCCCGACGTGCACTGTGGTAGAAAGGAGGATTCATGAAAGGGTCTGGACCGTCCATCGAAGGAGACGCGTGGTGAGCGGCCCGAGTTCAGCGAAAACTCTAAAAGAATCTGGACCATTAGATCCAAACCACCGGGGATCATTGGATATCGTACAAGAAACTGTGTATCAAAATTTGGGGTTTGTAGAGAGAAGGGAACGACATTTCGTTGTTCTCTTGAGTCCCGAAAGCCAACGGCTTGGGCGAACAGGTGGCACGTCCCAAATGTAGGACCCACTTGGATGACAAGTGGTACATCCCAGAACAAGGGTCACGTGGAGGTGACAGGTGGTGTGTTCTCCTCACAGGGAAGGAGTCAACACCCTGTTGACCTATATTGTGTTTCAGGGTTCGGCATTCCAAAAGGTAAGGAACACTTTCAACGGGAATTGTGAAGTCGCGAAAGATGAAAGAGATAGGCGCTGAGACTTGCGTCCTAGCTGGAGGTCACATGACACCGAGACAAGGGTGGAGCCGAGTACCTTAGCCCATTTTGGATTTCGGGGTTTGAAGATTCGAAAGACTCAACTCTCTTTCTTTATGAACTCCCAGTTTCTGAAATCTCGATATGGCTAGGACCGTCGGAGCAGGGGGAGACTCACAGTCGTAGATCTCCTCGAAGGTGAGATTCTGGGTTTCAGGGTTTGCAGAGTCAAAAGACTTGACATGCCTGTATCACTGAGTCACGCAATGCGAAAAGGCACCTAGTTTGTTTGGCTTGTAATCATAATCAACGATCACATGGAGGTGGACAAGGGAAGAGCTAGCCTGCACTAGGCCCCCGTAGGACTTTGGGGATTCTGTCCCTTGAGAAAATGGCAAAAAATATATTATGTCGTAGTGGGTATGTCAAAAATTGGTATCAGAGCATGGTTACAACACTTGGCCTGCTTGGGCTCATGT
Source organism: Picea engelmannii (assembly GCA_009831015.1). Classification (NCBI taxonomy): domain Eukaryota; kingdom Viridiplantae; phylum Streptophyta; class Pinopsida; order Pinales; family Pinaceae; genus Picea; species Picea engelmannii. The sequence goes on from ML795093.1 coordinate 135,883, forward strand.
ACGAGCCGCGTAAGGAGATATTGTTATCTACATTTTCTCTTTAAGAAGAAGGACCGCAGAGTGAAACTGTAATTTGGGAATTTCTTTAACCCCTCTGTTAAAATGATAACTACTCTTATAGGAGTAGGGATGCACTGATCAATATTACTGATAAGACCTAAGTGTGAATAACAAAGGTGGAATAAATTGTGTTATGGAGCGGCACGAGCCAGAAAAGGGACATGAACTGAGTTGTTCTGTTACAAGTGTGACGATGGCTACCTACTAAAGCAGGTAGAGTCTCTTGCAATTGATATGGCTGGTTGGGTAAGAATTAAGATCCAAATGAAGAACTCCTTCATGATTTGAGAAATCTGGTAAGGACTGGTAGGATCCTTAGAAAGTTGTAATTACTACATTATTAAAAGACTAAACCATGAGCATATAACTCCTCATGGTTGATAGGACTGATGAAAATATGTAGGGTCAGATTACCTGACCTATAATGGTTAGGATCGATAACAACGATAATTTGTTTGAGAAAGATTTAGAGGAGTCCTTTGGGACTATTGCTAATTCCCAAGAGTGACCATTGATGGTTGTTCCCATAAAGAAAGGGTAACATCCGTATGAGTTATGACTATGAGATTAGTCCTGTAAGTAACTTAAAATATTAGAAGAGATAACGGGGAAATTTGGTATGTCGAACATGCATATAGACTCAAGCTTGTGTTAAAGTTTGAAAACTCTAGAGGTTGAGCACGGAGTATACCAGGGGGAATAGTGGTTTTAAGTCATGAAGAGGAAACCCTTAGAAAAAGTTTCTAATTTTCGAAGAGTTGAAGAATTCAAAGGTGAAGCACATAAAACTGAAGTTTGAAGAAAGAACAAGTATGGAGGATTGAGTGGGAGAAATCCTTTAGAAAATAATTTTGAAGATTGGATAGGATCGAGAATCAATATCCATTCAGAAAGAACCGAAATGCTTCGAGTTGTTCGATCTTGGAGAAGTAGAGGACTAGTTAGTTGCGAGGAGATACTGAAATTTCACAAAACCAATGGGCTTGCGAAGAAGCAGTGAGAAATTCGCGAAAAGATCATAGTCGTTGATCAAGGAGTGATCTAGACCATTGATCATCCAGAAGATAATTTCACAATTTTGGGCATCGAGAGAATGGAGGTGAAAGGTTTGTCGACTTCACGACACGTGAAATCATGAAACCCTTACGAGATCTGAGCTGTCAGATTGTGGAAGAATCGGGACCGTCAGATTCAGAACTCCTAAATTTCATGATTTCAAGGATCGAAGGATTCGAGGCTCTTCATAATAGAAGTCCCAAAGTCATGAAATGCAAAATCGTGACATAATCACAACCATTGATTGGAGAGCCGTTGGCGACCGTTGATATGATCCAAAAATTTCAACATTTCGGGTATCGAGAGTCTGAATGGACGGTGGAATTCTCGGAGGGAGGAATAACAAAATTTCATGAACTGTTAGATCTAGTTGATCAGCGGAGAAGATAAGGTCGATAACCTCTCATCACTCACAAGCTCAGGAGGAATAGTATCCGTTAGATTAGAATCAATGAGATCCATTGATCTAGAGCTTTGAGGTTTCGTCTATTAGGAAAATAGAAGCGTAGAATTTCCAAAGTCGCGCCAGGTAAATCACCAATTCAATCAAGGTCATTGGTTAGTGCATTACCTAAACTATAGATCCGATGTAATTGGATCTTCGGGAGTCGAAGGTTTATAAGTCAATGGGCAGAGTTTTGAGGACTCACATGTCACAAAATCCTGACATCCAACCTAAGCCATCGGATCGAGACAGGCGATGGATCGTTGATCTGACGCATACACTTTTCGGGGATTCGAAATCAAGAGTTAAGGGGTAAGGATTCGGCCAGAATCCCGAAAGGTGGAAATCCAAGATTTGATCAGGACCATTGATTGGAAGAGAGATCAGTACTATGGAATCCAGGTTGTTGAACCCTCGTGGATTAGAAGTTTTGGGAAACGGTGGAGCGTTGTCCATGGATTTGTTGAAACATGAGATCCAGACATGTGTCTGGGAGTTGACCCCGGGTTCTGAGTGAAGGGTCATGCGACTAAAAGAGCCGAGAAAACCTTATCTTTGGTCTTTCAGGTTTTTGGATTTAGGGGATCAAACAACTAGAGTTCCTTGCAAACATGAATCCTGAAATCGCGAAATGCGAAGTGCCTTTTAGTTCGGATCGTGGTCACCGTTGGTGGTCGCGTGAGGAGAAGGCATGAAATAGTATGATGAATATGCATGAGTTGAATGTAGTGTGAAGCTTCATAATAGGAAGCCTGATATTAATACTACTAAGGTATGAATGATACTAAATGTGCAAAGTAATGCACACGTATGATGTAAGAGTATAGTTACAGGCACGATATGGTTTTTCCCAATGAGAAAAATATAAAGAAAGAATTTCTTTTGCCAAGATTGAAGGAATACTATGGAGGCATAGCTAACTCCATTCCAGGGAATCATGAAAGTTTTGTTCCAAATAATAGCCTGAGGGGAATGTATTACATTTCCTCAGGAAGTGCCAATATAATTAGATGAAAGGGTAAATGAGCAAAGATGCTCTCTTGTCATAATAAGAGACAAATGATTACGCCTTTGAGCATCACATGAGAAGGAATTTGAATTGACTGATATTAACAGTAAAGATGCAGGTTTATATTCCTTAAGGGGAATGTTTAGTAAAAAGAAAAAACAAAACTAGAAGCTAATTCAAGGTTGAGGCCATCACAATAGTGATGGATATGAAACAAGGAATTTGCATGCCGAAGGAGTTCCCGGTGGAGGAACCGTATAAGGACCTTGTTAGAGGAATAGAGTCACAACCCTAATAATTGTTGAAGGTTGGACAATGGACTACAAGGCCTGTCCATATATAAGAATCATGGATTGCATTTTGAAAGAATCATGAAATTAATAGAAGACTAACAACTGAATATTGCCCATTCTAATAACCGAATGGAAGTGTGTAGAATGAACATGTTCATGATTCATTATGAGAAAAGAGTTTCTATTAAAGCATGTTGCGGTATCCCAAAAAGGGTTAGGGTGAGGCCTAACCAAGGCTGCTTAGAAAAAGAGCAGTTGTGGAAACAGGTATAGTTGGTAAGAGGCAAGTAAACCCCCTGAGTATGATTAAATGAATAAATGAGCACATGTAACTGATAAGGCTTGGTTGAAGCTGTGATTAAGAAAAGGCAGTGAGACCTTAGAGATAACTCGACTGGGCCGAAAATCCCCAGGCGATGTAGAAAGAATTTGAAGAAGGGGAGAACCCTCAATTCTTTCTTTGCTGAGCTTTATGTTTTCTATGGGAGGAGAAACCTAGTACATTGATGAACAAAAATGTTTTGAAACCATAGTAACGATGGTTGCAATACTGTGAAAATGATTGAGAACTATTGTGTTGCACTTATGGAAACATTTGAGGATGTTTATGAACCTGAATGTTATGATACATGCATTTGGTTTAATATTATGACTAATGTAATTGTGTCTATGATGATGCATGTTGTGTATAGAAATAAATTGGAGCTATTGAGGAAGACAATCGCCAATGATGGGCAACCTAAAATAGAGAATGACCAGGGGAAGGCTGTGAGTGAAAGATTATTGACAGGACTGTAAAAGTCCCCATAAAGCACTGGTGATGAGATAAAAATAAGAAAGAGGGTGCTAGCAGCCAAGAACCGATATAAAGATATTCATGCCTGTGTGGCATAAGGTATGAAGGGATTTGGTAAGAACCCCTTCCGAAATATTTTATTGTCTCATGTTATGCATGAAAATTGAAAAAGGCAGTTGTATGCCTTGGATACTCAAGTAAGGTATGACTTAGGAGGTATGAACCTTTGGTAGTAAACATTGTTTGTAACCTTGGAAGAACTCATGAATTGATATGTCATGAATGCATTGACAATCAAGGAATGCATAAAGGCATTCATGTAAAAATTTTGAGTTCATGTAGGATCGTGATTGGGCTGTAGCAGGTAGTATGGTCCTACTGAAAGACTGAAAGAAAATGAATAAACAATATGAGGAAAAGGTTGGTTAAATTCCAACACCCCATGGCCAAGAGCCAGTCATAAAGTGTGACAAACTTGAAAAACAATGCAAGAATGCATTGGGTATGAATATGGCCATGGATATTTGACACAATTGTTAAAACCCTTTTAAAATCTTGAATTACGTTTTGGAAACTTTGGTATGTTGAGATGAGACTAACAGTTTTTTTGGTTGTGGAAAGAATGAATTGTAGGAAGCAAAGAGTCTTGGATATGGCAGTGTTGTAAGTCCAAAAGGAAGACCAATTTCCTGCTAAGCCAAACCGTCAGGGGGAGGAAAGTCCCATAATTATGAATCTGGTTCCTGTGTGGAACAAATATGAAAACAAATCGTGAGATTAGAAAATCTATGGGTGACAGATTTGCAATAACATTTTGAAGTTTAAAAGTTATGATAATGTCTCATAAATTTTATATACCTGTGATACAGGTGAGGAGAAAAGATTTGTCCAGAAGGAACAGATGAAGGCTGTCAAAGCTGAAGATGATGAACATGGCTACTAATGAGTTGTGAAAACCCCATGATGAGTCATGATCACCTAAAATAAATTATGTTGAGGTAACACAAGTTGGAGGGACGCCTTGGTAGAGCATGTCTGAGGAACGCCTCGACTGTAAGACTCGATAGAGTCTCTGAAATCTTCCTGTGCAAGAAAACCTCAGTAGGGCAAGATGGATCACCCAAGGGATTGTATAACGGTGAAGGGGATGCCTAAGCCTAGGCCTGGAGGGTGAGTGACTTGAGGGAAGAGGAGACCTTAATAATTCTTGTAAACTATTGGGATCATGCACACAGTGGGTAGTTTCCCATGCGGAAAAACCTTGGAAAGGAATATGAAACCATGATAGCTCTTGTGAGCTATTGAATTGGAATCATGCACCCAATGGGTACGTCAAGGAAAGAAATGAGCATGGATAACAAAACTACCATGTGGCTACATATCCACAAACTGCACAGATAAGTACTGTGCTAGAATATGAAATTTTCCTTTTGAATTTTGAACCACAGTAAGATGTTTTCGCACAAAATTGTGGTTAATATGCTTGTATCCAAGAATTATTGAAGGCAGATGATGAAGACTCATATCCTGAAAAAGGACCTGACCAAGGATGAATTTCAAGACTTCTGAAGTGGTCGAATGAGGAATGCATGACAGGGGTTTTGAGAAAGAACACTGAGGATGGTGTTCCTTTAAGGGGGAGGGAATTGTAACACCCTGTTTCCCCCAATTTGTAATTATTCATAAAATAGGAATTACCATGCTAATGCATGAGGACAATGTAAATGTATTATTGTTTGAGTTGCCAATAACTGACTGTGGGAGTGAATCCTTGTAAGTAATTACCATGATATTACTAGGGGAGAGAAATCAGTTAATGAGGCAAGGACTAGTGGTTGAACTACCAACCACCCCCATGAATGGAAGCATGGTCTAGCTACAGGAAGTCATCCTAAAGTACCGCAGGGTCTGACAGACCAGGTGGACCCGAGCTTCCTTCTAACAGAAGGAAGGTGACAATTATACACACGGAGGCAACAAGAGAGGAGAGACACTAGACACCAAACACCAGATGAGAACGAGATCTTGCAAGAGAGAAGAATGAATCTCTCCACTGAATCATGAACGACCACGAGATTGATGCCAAAGGGCATCTGAGAAACCTCGCCGAGGCCACAAGTGAGCAAGAAATCTCCAAGTTGCAGAAAACAGGACCCGAACAGAAATTGAAAACAGAGAGAGAACCCTCGAGAAGAGTGAGAGCTCCCTGGTGATATCATGGCCTGACACGGGGGTGGCCAGAGTGCTAATATTGAATGCCTCTGACCCTATGGTCAGGTGGAAGGATGAACACCCACAGTCAGTTGGTTGGCGGAAACCTGTAATAGATAAGTGAATTCTGACCCTGTGTAATTTAGTTGTAATGGTGTATTAATTGGTATGCTATGCTTGCTTTCAGGAATGTGAATGAATTCTTAATGGATATACTATATCCCTTCTATTTTCTGCTGAGTCATATAATTAGGCAAGAAAGGAATTATAGGGTTCGAACATGACTTGTTCCCATAAATTCTGGAGTTCTGTAGTGTCTTAAGCTAGAGCCACGAACTGTGAGCTCGTCAATCTTAGGTGTAGTTGCATGTATGATGGTTTACTTGCCTAGTCGTCCTGAGTCCCTTGGAGGATGGAGTTCGTTAAGTTCATGAGAGGTAGTGTTGATTATGCACAGGCTCTCTGCGATCAAATAGAAACCCAGAACCCCTTGATGAAGGAGCACAATAGTTGTGTTGAAGACTCTTCTAAGAGTCAAGTCCCAGAGAAAGAGCGCAACACTCTCAAGTCCTTCATAGTTGACAAAGTTCAGGAAGGATAATGAGTTTCAAATACCGAAAGAGAGTACCGTTTCATTTTCTATATGAACAGACGAGATCCTTTCAAAGGATCTAAGGTCTGTCACGACCGCTAGATTGGAGGAAGGAACATAGGCGTTAATTCCTCGACCCCTTTTTGTCCTTCGCAAATAGCAAAGGAATCGAGACCATAGATCCCAAGATCCAAGGGAGTTACCTGGACCGTCCATTTGTAGAGGACACGTGGCTGTTGGTCGACGTTTCGTCACCCAAGAAACCCAAGGGCAAGACCCCTTGTATTCACAAGCCACGAAAGCCCAGTATGCGAAACCCCGAATCAGTATAGAGTGAATAGGTTTCGGCATTTCGACACCTGGGAAACCCAAGGGCAAGATCCCTTGTTTTCGCAAGTCGTGAAATCCCGGTGCCCGAAACCCCGATGCACACTGTGGTAGAAAGGAGGAGTCCCGAAAGGGTCTGGACAGTCCATCGAAGGAGATGCATGGTGAGCAGCCCAAGTTCGGGGAAAACTCCAAAAGAATATGAACCGTTGGATCCAAACCACCGGAGATCGTTGCATCTCGTACAAGAACCCGTGTATCGGAATTCAGGGTTTGCAGAGAGAAGGGGACAATAGTTCGTTGTTCTCTTGAGTCAAGAAAGCCGACGGCTCAGGCGGACAGGTGGAACATCCCAGATGTAGGAGCCACGTGGATGACAAGTGGTACATCTGAGAACAAGGGTCACGTGGAGGTGACAGGTGGTGTGTTCTCGTCAAAGGGAAGGAGTCAACACCCTGTTGACCTATATCGTGTTTCAGGGTTCGACATTCCAAAAGGTAAGGAACACTTGCAAGGGGAATTCTGAAGCAGCGAAACCTGAAAGAGATAGGCACTGAGACTTGCGTCCTAGCCATAGGTCACATGACACCGAGACATGGGTGGAGCCAAGTACCTTAGCCCATTTCGGATTTCAGGGTTTGAAGAGTCGAAAGACTCAACTCTCTTGCTTTACGAACTCCTGATTACTGAAATCCCAATACATCCAAGACCGTCAGAGCAGGGGGATACTCGCAGCCGTCGATCTCCTCGAAGGTGAGATTTCGGGTTTCGGGGTTTGCAGAGTCGAAAGACTTGATGCACCTGTATCGTTGAGTCGTGAAATGTGAAAAGGTGCCTAGTTTGTTTGGCCTGTGGTCATAACCAACGATCACATGGAGGTGGACAAGGGAAGAGATAGCCTATGCTAGGCCCCCATAGCACTTCAGGGATTCTTTCCCTCGAGAAAAAGGTGAAAAATATATTATTTTATAGTGGGTATGTGACAGCCCGTAAATTATTCCGGACCACCCTGCCATCTGAGCTTTAAGGAGGGGGGGGGGTCCAAAAAGTGAAACCACCATGGGACACTTGTCACCTCTACAAAATTTCAGAAACCCCGCCCCCCACCCAATACCACTTACCACCCCACGAGGGGTCCAAAATCCACTCTCCCTCCTCCAAAAACCGCTTTTGGCACAGTATGATCACCTATCTTCCAAGGACTATTACAGGAAAACCAAAAGGATTTTTGAGAAACGGAGAGATATTTTTTCCCAAAATGGGACTAAATTAAATAACCTCTCTTAGTTTTTGCATAGGTATCAGGAATTGGGATAATCTAAGCCATCTCTGAGAACCATGTTCCAGGCTTCCATTTTTCTTGTTTTTGTCATGTTTTTGTGACAAATGTTTTGGAAAGCGGGTGATGAATTTGGAAAACTAGAGAGAGGTTTTTACTTAGGAAGGAATTATATACAATAAACTCTTTCACATTTTACACATCTTCCATATATTGGGAGAATAAAATATTTCATTGGACCTTATTTTTCATAATTTCGGGAGGCATAAAATAAAAAGGACAGATGGCAAAGAGATTAGATTCAAAGGCATGGATCACCCAAAGATCCCATCAAAATAGTGCCAGATATCTGAATGAATCTCAACAAAAATCTATGATTGTAATCTGAAATCTAATTAGTTTAGATTTTCCTAAATTTGATCCTGCTCATTTATGAGAGGATCCTTTGTAAACAACTGATAAATACTTCACATTTCTAAGTATTAAGGGTTCAACCTATGTGAAAGTCTACCTGGGACCTGCAAAATTTTGGGGAATGGAAAACCATGCAAATGTATGATGACCATGTTTATTTCTTTGTGATATTAATACAACAAGCTTTTTTATGTCTTGAAATTCATCACAGTGCTTATGTTCAGAATTGTTCCTTCAATGTTTTATTTTTTTTTATCTTACAACAGTTTTCTAAGGGCAGTGTGACTGGAATTCATCTTTTTCTAGTGCTCCTTTCACCATAGAATACACTTGTTGTGTATTTATGATTCTCTATTACAGAATTCATCCATTTCTAGATGCTATGTTCCAACTATTAGATTTATGTGTTTATTCTTTTGCAAATGCATGTAGGGATTCACCCATGGTTAGGTGCCTCTTATGTAGTGGTTTTTGTTTATGTTTTCATAGTTTTCCTTCCAGGATTCATCTTTGATTATATTCCTTGTTTGGTTGCCTGTCTCTTGTCCTTATTCTTCTAAATCTATCATAAGAGATTCATCCTCTGCTAGGTGTTTCTTATTGCAGTGGGATTTACTCTCTTTCAGACCACCTCTACCTCATTTTAAACTGTCGAACATGGTGCCTATTTTTCCTCAGTGTTTCAGGGAGTTTTTCAGCCTATGTTAAAATCTAAACCAATGAATTTCATGTCCTGACTCCATTTCCCAATGGCCTATTTTCTCTGATCCAACCAAACCATTTAAAAAACCAAACCCTGTATTATCATAACTAGCCTAAAATTCCCACCAAACAAAGCTAAATCATACAAAGAGATCCCTCTCTGATTCTTGGAGGGCTAGATCTTTGACTCCAAAGTGGTTTTGTAGTTACCTCTACCCATTTCTTCTTCACCTAAGAAGTGACTGAGTGCTAACAGGTTCTTTTCCAGGAATTTATTCATCATCTGGTCCCATGTGTGGATATTGTCCCTACCAAGGCCCATGAACCAACATAATGCAACATTCTTGAGTGTGGCGGGAAAAATATTCAATTTATGGGAATTTGACATGTAACCATAAATTTTGAAAATTATGTCGAATTCAAAAAGGAAGGTGTCAGGATCTTCTTTTGATAGACCATGAAAATTCGTCAAGGCTAAATGAGGGATATGCTTCATTTTGGTATCTTCATTTGATCCTCTAATCGGAAATGCAAAGGTAGATGTTTCTTCTTTGATAGTTTCATTTTCCATATCCTTCTAAGGGTTTTCTTATTCTTTTAAAGGTTCTTTAGGAATGATGAACTCCCCAAAGTGGTATTGCTTCTTGATAAAATCTTCTGAAAGTGAAACATTTATGTGCATAGAACATTGTACAATTTCAAATTCTTGAGTGGAGGTCTCAGGTCTCCTCTTGAAAATGGAACTTTTTGTGGGTGAAAAACAATTTTTTTGACTGAGATCCTTTCTCTCTTGAGATTGACCTGCACTATTATCTTTACGAGAATTTTTGGATGAACTAATGAATATACCTTGCTAATATCTAACTCTATGCATAGAAAAGATTAGAAAAACATTCAATGAATTGCTGAAAACAAATCATATCACTCAATCTACTAAAATTAAAATCCAAACAATATCAAAACAACAACTATACTTTTGATAGTTCTGAGCAAACGACACCAAAAATTACAAAAGTTTAAATTACCTCCTAATTAACTCAGTGAGTAACTGAAAATGTTTGCATTTAATTATCAATCCAGGGTCGTATTACACTTACGAACTATTGTGCATCATATACGCAAGTATATTGTTGTAATTTCCAATGGGTTGTAGTAATTTCGAATGAATGTCACAAGGAAAGATATTAAAATACTTGAGCAATCATTGAGTTAAATTATACCAAATTCACACTTGCAAAAATAAAAGAACACGTTGCAAAAAAATAAATGACATGCTTGAAGGAAAGCAAATCACACTTGTATAAAAGAAAATCAGACTTACATAAAGGTAAATCACACTTGCGGAAAAGTTAAATCACACTTGCAAAAAAGTAAATCACACTTGCATAAAAGTAAATCTTACTTGTGGAAAAGTAAATCACACTTGTGGAAAAGTAAATCACACTTGCACAAAAGTAACTCATACTTGTGAAAAGGTAAATCACACTTGTAGGAAAGTAAAGGTAACTTGTCTAAGTGTTAAGGTGGTCTTGATTATTGTGATAGCTATATTATGGTTCATGTAACTTAGAATATAAGAATCAAACAAAAAAATTATTGTAAACAAGGAAAATAAACTATCTCAACTAGAAACCCACACAATTGTTAATTAGAAAGCTAGATGCATAGTTGCAGCAATGAGTGTCGCAACAACAAAAGTTCAAGCAATGAGATTTGCATCAGCTAGAGTTGTAGCAATAGGAGTTGCAACAACAAGGGTTGCAGCAACATGAGTTAGAACAACAAGAGTTACATCAACCAAAATTGCAACAAGGAAATATTAATGCTACAACAAAGTTAAATAGATGAATTGCTAGAAATAAATGAAAATGAATGAAAGATGTTACAACTAGAATTTAACCAATAAAAAAACAATGTTCTAGAATGTCAACATAAAGTGGCGATGACATAGTTAGAACAATGAGAAAACACTAGAGTTGGAGCACGATATTTTAAAGAGGAATTGTTGGAAATAAATAAGAAAGAGAAATTAGAGCTACTCACTTATCAATCTAATATCACTACCCTACATTGTTAATGTTAGCAATCATAAGCTTTAGTAATGGAGAACAATGAAATGTTAACAAAGGAATTGTTGGAAATAAATTAGAAGATTGAAATGAAATTATAACTACTTCTACAAACTATAGGAGATAAAAACAACATCAAGCTAAGGAGGGGGGCCTGCCTCCTTAAATGATGTACCTCTCTAAGAATGCAGTAGACGCTTAAACGCTTAACACACCATTAATTGAACAAGAATGAAACATAAATTTTATTAAATAAAAAAATGCGTCCCAATACAACTCTGTTTTACAAGTTGTCTATTGATTTTCCTCCGTCCCTCAACTCAGAGAGAACATGTGTTTTTATACAAAATGGCTTCTACCTAAATGAGATAAGAAGATCAACGGTCAACCATGAGAATCGAGTTGTCTCATCTTGTTACACCATATTTTCCAAAATAGGGAAAAAATAGGTGTGTGTTGACTAAAATAGACCACAACAGGTGGTGGATGATTTTTCCATTCCATTTTAATGCCCAATTTCCCTTCTCTTGATTCCTAAGTGGTTTTTGGTTGACTAGATGATACCTAGTGATATTTGTTTGGTTGACCGATGAGTTGTTGCGAAGTTGCAACAATGGAATGTGGTGGGTGTGAGTTGTAGCACTGGGATTTACAAAAATGGTCAACAGTGAGAGTTGAATCACTGAGAGTTGCAACACTGAGAGTTGCAGCAACGAGAGTTGAAACAATGACCAAAGTCATAGCACTGGTATTTGCAACAATGACTAGAGTTTCAATAGCTACACTTGAACATAATTTTCATCTCTCATGTTGGGAAGGTACTTGTGCATTTTGTTTCCTATAAATAATTGTTAGCATGAAAGGTAATAATCTCCTGAAAAAAATCATATGAATAAGTATTCAGATAACATGTTGCATGAGTGATTATACCTTGACAAAAAATGTAACGTTGTGGATGGAAAGTGTATAAATATGGAAATGGAAATGGGAAAATAGTGTGCAAAAAGTATTGGATGGGTGCTAAAAAAATCTCAATTTGAGCACCCGTCAATTACATTTCTCATCTTTCATTGAATTCAATTTGATCATTGACATTTTTCATGAAGATGATATGATTCTTTTTTTTGTTTTCATTTAGTCTCAAGCAGGATGCGAGGAGATTGTTTGAAAGACTTGGCAAAGGGAAAATTTCATATTTTGTAGGGTTTATTGAGGAATTTTTCAAACGATGGGACCCCAATTATTATGAGAAATGGATTCCCATCGTGGATAGATTCAAGAAAGTATATGGTGCTCTAAATCCTATTGAATAAGATATTATCCATCCTCTTAAAGAAGATGAAGCTACTAATGAAGAAGACATTCTAGACTTAAAGAAAAAATCATTCTTTGTATTTAAACTCCAATAGCACTACAAACTCTAGCATTAAAGAATTTAAACAATGCATGCACACTCACATCCCTACAACAAGACTAATATGTTCCCAAAAATAAGTGTGTATTTTAGATTTTAGAGTAATCTCAAGTAAAAATGATGGGTGTAATCAACATGTCTCAAGTTTGAGGATCATTGGGTATGAAAAACCTATTGTATTGCATTCAAATGAGGGAAGTAAGACCACAAAAAATTAAAACTTTCCCTAGGAAAAACAACCTTATAGTCTACTTGTAAGGAAGCATGTCACACTTCTCCAATTTTAGTGACTCAAAAAATCAATTAGATGGCCAAATTTTCAATGAAAGGTGTAACAAAATTTTGGATGTAGGTGATGACAGAGTTGTATGTAAGAAGAGTAGCTCTATAAAGCCCTAGATGTATATTGTCTTGACCGCCCAGAATTTTATGGAATTGATGTCATCAATAAGCATCATGAGGTTTGCCAATACTTTTATCTATCTTCTATTCAACCAAGAACACTCGTGCATTTTATCTTATCAACCAGGCTTTCCAATATTCTTGTGAGATGTCACACACTGCATGTGCAGGGTGCAAATTCTTAGCTAACACTAGTTTCCTAATATACTTCTATAAGAAGGAAATTAAATTTCTATCTAGGAAATGAAATGACATTGCGGAAAATCAAACTCACCACACTTGCGGAAAAACAAACATGCCACACTTGTGAAAAGTAAACACACTTAAATTAGCATGACTGGTTGTGATAGTTCAAGTAGCCATTAGCATTGCAAGGTTATGCATAATTGTCACCATGCTTTGTTTGACCATTGTTATTATCATCTATCATCATGCATAGATCTACACTTCTCATTGATCATGAATTAACAAATAAATGTATAAAAAAACATATAAAAGAGTTTCAGCTACAATAACTAAAAAGAACATGTAACCTACGGAAATAATTTATATATCCACAACTTGTAAATAAAATGGAACATAAACAAAGTAAAACTAGATGAGAAAATAAATTAAATTTATATACATCAAAGATAACTATCTACAAATACATGGCTCATGTTTTCTAGAATGCCCCCCTCTAGAGAGTAGGGAGGTGGGATGTATTACAACAACACTAGCAAATGAAAATCAGAACTCACAAATTCAAGAGATAACAAAGAAATGTTTATGAGGATGATCACTTTGTTCTTTATTCAATAAAACCCCAAATCATTTACATCGTATTTTTGAACTTCCCATAGCGTGTCTTTCTACACTATACATAAGAATCGAATCCATGCTATTATTGGAATAAAGAAAACAACCAGAATATATAAGAAAATACAATAATGAATATTCCCTACTTCTCCATCGCATGGGTAAGAGAAAGAGACTGAATTTGTTTCCATAAATTTCATTTACATTTTAGGGAGCTGAATATGGTTATAGATGCTCATACCACAAACTAAAACTGCGCCCAAGTGATGCTTTCGATTTATGGATTCCAAAATTAGCGCATGGGAGGTGAAACGACTACATAGATGCTCCCGACATCACCCAACATCTTTGTGCGATGGGCGATATTTTTATATGATTCCCAAAATCGACCCAAAATCGACCAAGCATTGATTCCCAAAATCGACCCAAGCATTGATTATTTGGTTCATTTTCCATATGAGCTATCGTAACACTTCCCCTCAACCATAGACTAGTTGGTATCTAGGAAAATTGATTTTTCTTCAAAAGGATACTTGAATATATTTTAATTTCTGCTCACTTTATTATTGGGTATTTAAACTCATGGTGTCTCTTATCAGAATGCCCCCCTCCAGAAATACATGTCTTTAAGAATGAAATTGGTTGCTAGATTCACAACATACATGTCTTTAAGAATGCAATTGGTTGCTAGATTCACAACATGGTGTTCCAACTATGTTTCATTCGTACCCAAGGTACTTGCAGGAAAAAAATCATCATATGAGGATGTAGTGGATCCATGGAAAACATTAGTTGATTATGTGGAACCCTACAAACAAAGATAAACATAAATACATTCTTCTTTCTAATGTTCAATGAGTGATTCAAACAAAATATTGTAGAAATGCAATGGAAAACACTTTGAGCCTAGATCCCGCATATGAGCATAAAAATGGGATGATAATGGGTTACAAATAAACGGAAATGGATTAAAAATGAGGGAAAGGGAATGTCAAAAGATGGCAATTTTGTGACTCATAAAGGTTGAGGAAACATGTGATGATTATGTGGATGACAAAATCACTAACTTCTAATTCAAGCAAAGAAGTCACAAAATCTATGCTCTTATGCTTGATGGACCTCTTTCTTACAATGGTCATGATGAAGTGGCACATAGGATTGCATTTGTGACATACTGATTTCGTTATCTAGAGCTCCAGTCCATTGATCAAACCACCTCACACTAGGTAGATAGCCTCACCATAAGCCTTGAAAATATATATGAGTCTCAAATTCACTATTGAAAATATTAGATCTATATGATAAACACAACCTGAGAAGTGAATTTGAACAAATAAATGATAGAGATACGACATTTTCTTCACTTTATGAAGAACACTCAACTGGTAGATATAATGAAAGTGATCGTATTTTTTCCAGTGAGAATATTCTAGGAGTGTATGTTGATCACCTTGATTATTTTTGGATAGAAGGAGAAATTGATAGAGTTTTAGGCACTCATGATAACGGGAGTAGCTCGAAACCTCCTTTTGAATTTGAATAATAACACCACAAAAAATCTTGGAATTTTTATATGGTTGAAAGATATCCACCTTTTGTAAGTCAGTAAGAGGATCTCTATGCATCTATTGTTATTCAATTGTATGATGGAAATGATAGTAGAGACCCATAGTATATCAAGAAAGGGGATCATTCTAGGTCACAAATTAGTCCAAACAATGTCACAATTCTATCATCCTCTACAGAGGCTAACACCATCAATAAAGAATCAACCTTATATTATAAATAGACTCTATAGTTTTGTGCCCAAATTGACAAAAAGTATCCTTGATCCTTTCTCAGTGATCCTATAAGCCTAAGTATCATCGATAATGGGATTCCTAGTGTTAAAACATAGTGGTCTAGGGAAAAATCATAGGTATCATCAAACTTTCATGGATTTATCTATAAATAATTGGGCCATCAACCTAATTATAGAGGGTCATATGTGGATTCTTTGAAAAAATATGTGAACCTTGGGCTTGCAATATGTAATGTCCCCCAACTTAACCGAGGACCATTATTTGTGGAAATATCTGTAAAATTCAAAAATTTATGCTAACTAATCTTGTAGCTTACCAACTATAGGAACACACACATATTTAACCATTTAGATACCATTAATTAAATGCATCTACATTATACTAAATAAACGTGAATGCAAATAATAAATTTATCACAATAACATATAATTCATTCTCATACATAGAGTAAAAATGTAAAAGAATTAACACCTAAATCACTTAGGAAAACAAATGATCACTTATCTTTTTAAAAAAATTGTGCAACCAGCTGCTTGGGATGGACATTCCACCCAACCATAGAATTTTTATTCCATATATCAACAACATTTCACCCTCGATATGGGGTAGGATTCCACAAAATAGGGTGTCTCTCACAGTCCACTCACATCTCAAATATCCCACAACCCATTAGAATTCTCTTACAACTATCTTGATTTCCACTGGCTCTATTCCAATTGACCTTCCCAACCCAAGGAATGTACCCATTCATTGTTATTATTACATTGGGAATCCCATTCATTTATGAAGGTATCTATAACATACATAACTAGGAATCTATCTACTAGGAATTCAAAGGAACTTACTTCTAGGAAAACTACCAACAAAACAACAACAACAATCGCTTGTTGTTACAATGCAGCTCACACAGGAGTTCACTCTATAGTCTTGACAACCTGGCTCTTTTGAAATCCTGCCAACTTGCTTCTTTATTCTTCAACAACTGCAAAAACACTCCATAATTTTCCCTCCATTATTTTTCTAGCTCAAGATCTCCTCTTTTTCCTTGTTAATCCCCTACTCATGTGAAAACATGACTATCTAAAACTATATTTTATTCACATACAAATTTCCTATCTTTTCCCGAAGAAAGTTGAATCAAACCCATCCCCAAACTAATTGTACTCAGCCCCATCCTCCCAATAACTATGGGTTGTGACTTATCAGACCCACCCTCTTACATGAGTTTAACGATTGGGATCTCATACAATCAAACAAAAAAGTAGAAGTTTATCCCCAATGATAATAAAATTTAGGAAAGTGGGTTTGGATTAATACCCATAAATAATTTCCCCCTTGGACCCCTCTTAAAAAATCCCTTCTCTTGTGTAAAACTCATCCCCCATCTCTTCCCATGTCCCCCAATAGCTGGCATCACATTTCTATTTATTAAAAATTCAAAAACACAATTTGCATATTACATCACTTGTCCATGGCCACATTTATTTCTACATTATGCATTAATCAAACTGGGGATTATAGTGGGGATTTTACATAATAGACCTCCATGCCATCGACACTGAATAACAAGGCTGCCAATAAGAAATAATACATTCCAAAATATTGAAGACTATTTTTAGTCGCCCAGTTGAAAGTAAAATAGACACTAATGAGCCACGACTAACTTGTGGAGATGAAATTCATAAGAAGAATTGTGATATTAAGTGTGCAATGACTTGAAAATTTGTTGACAATGAGAATCATCTTAAGATTTTAGATATCAAGGTGAACAATGAGGTCACTCACCAAACATGTATATTTTTTAGGATTACAATAAATGTGGCAATGCTTGGGATGAAACAAATAAGTGCTCAACAATAAGCCAACGTACAAGAAAGATGTATACCTAAAAATACCTTTGTAATTCGAGCAACAAAAGAATTGGAAGATAGAAATTTGCTGAAGGAATGTAACAAAGTATTGTGCATATAGGGAATTATCCATCTATTGAATGGGAGTATGTTTTTATCAATTATCTCAGCATTGACTCAAGGATTGGAAAACACTAATAGTATTATAAAATAGGACTTGAATAAAATTATTGTAAAACATTGCAATGATCCCTCCATTGACATTGAAAATAGTCATCGACTTTTTGAATTATTGTCAATAGTCTGAATGTGGGTACCAATACTATCATCTTGAGTAGAAAAATACATTTAGATTGATCTAGGTCCAAGGTCGATTGTCCAACATTAGATAAGAGCTTAGGCTAGGGTAACAATTTCAAGATGGATGAATGTATAGTAATGGTGAATACAATTATCTTTAATAAATCTTTATGGAAGGATACACAAAAGAACATGGAATATCCAAGCCTCTTCACACAACATTCTAATTCAATGTTTCTTGGAGAAATCAATTGTAGCATGGTATTCCTAGAATTGAAGAATTATTGTCTCATAATCATATTTGATGAATGATATGATGTATCCACCAAAACATTGGATAATTTATAAATGGTCCTTATTGAGGTGTGTACTTTGGATGATTTTTTTAAAGGTATCCTTTGTATTTCAAGGAGGGTGATAGAAATCCTTACAAGGATTATAATTGTATACATGGAATTTATTAGCATCCAATGGTATAGACAATGAACCTATCTTGTGACATAGTCTCAAAAAAATCCTTAGCAATAACCTGATAAATTTTATGTTCTTTCACATGACAGTAAAAAGAAAGGTCTAGTGGTTGTAGATGAACAAGGAAATATTTAATGGACTGACAAAAATGACTATATCATCATTTTATAGGATTGGGTAAACAAATACTATAGCATACCATTCCCATATTTTCATATGATGGAAGAGACGTTTGAATTCCAGAAACCCAAACCCATGTTCAACCTAACAATGACAAAGGTTTCAACCTACAACTGCCTGAGTTTTGATTTTTCTCCATTTTGCATGATGACTAAACACAAGGGGAGAAACCATTGTACTAAAAATGCTAAGGTGGCTACATTAGCTCAAAGGTTTCACCTAGAAATATCATTTTACACATGCTATAGTAGGGTAGGAATGGAATAAGCTCAATGAGAAGTAGTGTATCATGAACAAGCTCCCTCGAGAACTAGCCTTGATTTCATATATTGATGGTTTATCCTTTGTTTTGTGAGAGATTTTTTTTGTTTTTATGTTTTCTGGATGTGTAGGTCACTCCCATTGTACACAAAGAGATTCTAAAGCTCCCATTTACTCCTGTTGATCCTCTTTTTTGTCACCCATCAACAAGGTGATTGGGGTGAATTTTTGAACTTATGTCTTTTTCAAATGGATACTAACAAATTTTCCAAATGTGAAGAGTGCCAAATAACGCTCACATCTTGATCATGAAGACTTAACAAATATTAGAAAAAATTTAGTATTGTAGTTCTTCACCATGAAAGGATAACATGGATGGTTTCTCTTTTGAAACAAAGAGAAGAAAAGAAGAAGATGCTAAAATGAAGGAAATATCTTGGTTCCACCTTCTCACTGAATATCCCTATTTCTTAGCTTTGTCAAACATGTTACAGATTCTAAAATAGAGGTCATATGACTAATATATGCCAATTTTGTCTCACATTCTTCCTAAGCCTCACTCCTCTATATACTACCAATCCATACTTAGCCATTTTCCTTAGTCATTTTCATAAATTTTCTTCATCTCTAGTCTATATACCCCTATACTTAGTTATTTTTCATGAATGCAGGTGCAGGACCCCTTCCCTCATCTCCACCTTTCACTCCTAACCTCGCAAGTACATAACCCCAAACATATACACATTTAACTATTTTTCATGTCACCCTACCCCTGTAACTCAATAATCCTCAATTTGCATTTCAATTTCTACATTATCCAAATTCCCTCCTCATGACTTAGTCATTTTTCTAAGTTTTACACTTACTAAGTCTTATACTTAGTTTATTTTTTACTTTTGAATGTGGATGTGGAAGACCATATCATAATTTTCATATCATCTTATCCCCACAAGTCCATAACCCCACAACATTGCCAAAACTTAGTCATTTTACTGAGTTTTATGGAATCTTATACTTGACTTTCTACGTAACCCTATTCTTGGATTTTATTATTTATTGTATTCCTAAGTCTTATCCCCCCCCATTCTTAGGCATATTGGGACAGGTGGAAGTGATGTGGACCTACCATATTAGGACAAATGGAAGTGATGTGGACCTATCCTTGGGTGAGACTTGGATGGTACGGTTTGGACAAAGATGACTCAACAGTGACTGGGTATGATGACTAGGTGATGACATGGCAACCAAAAGCTATACTATGCACAAGCTACAAAAGATTCCATAGTTCTTTGTACTTCTATACAAAAATAACACAGGATTCCATTTTCCTTTTAAAACATCTATAGTACTATTCCTTAATGCATGTGGGATAAATGGGATGGACTTATAAATCAAAGGCTCATAATTCATGCAGATAGATCAATGGTTGTTGAGTTTCTACTTCTGAAGGCCATAACATTTGATCCCAATGTCCAAATTGAGAAAACGAGACCTCATTGGAAATTTCGAGATGTATATAACACTTTGGAATCATTTTCCATGGTTGAATTAATGACTATTATTCCCTAAAAAGTAAATTACATTCGGGACTATTTTCTAGCTTGGCAACTAACTATTTTTGGAAAATTGTTATTAAACAAAATTTATGAGATTCTAAAGTGGGTCTCAATTGATGGCATTGATATCAAAGGGGAAAATAATACCACAAATGAAAAGAAGTTTAAAGAATATGAATAGATGATTATACAAGGGGTGAAAGGAATTCAAATAAGAGGATATTGTTTTGGCGGCGGTTGTTGGTAGTTAGGAGTTTTTGCACTAGTAAAGAGTTTGCAAGAAGCAAGTTCTATCTTTCCACGATTATGTGAATTGGACTTATTAACTGTCTTCCTCATCTTTCTCTCTTCTTGATTCTTTCCATTAGGTTTTCCATGCATGTTTGGAAAACATGAAGATCCGTGTCTGAGGAGTTCTTTCTATGAATTCTTCCAGTCATCTTTCAAGATGTTTCAAGTCTAGAGCAACAAAATCCCTACTTGTAAAAGGGGAAATGTACTTTAATTCAATTTATCCAATTTTCATTGAGATATTGATGAGGTTTTTTCATCCCTAATTTTTAAGGCATTGTTAAACTTGTTACATTTGGGATATTATCATAAATGTTTGCCACAAAGAACTATTTCGGGTAATTACATTAGTGATTTCTCATACTTTGAGTCTAAAGTGTGTGGTTTCAAATGTATTGTCTAACACAATATTTGTTTAGTTCCAAAGAAATGATCATATAGTGTTCTTTGATAGCCTATCCATTTTACTTTTCCTTCATCTTACAAAGTCGTAGTTGATTCCACACATTATTTCAAAATAAAGGTTAAATATTTGTTGAAATAAGACTCCAAACCCAGTGGATACAAATCTATGTAGATATACTTATTTCATTTTCTTAAATGATATGATATGCTTAACAAGTACATATGTATATAAGAATTTGTACATCTTTATATAAAAGTATGTACATCTGTAAATAAGGGTTTTCATTGGAAGATATGTTGGGATTTTTTATTGCATGCATCATAAGTCCAAAAGAACAATATTCCATTTATAAAGAAAGAGGAATATCACCTTTATAAAAATGAGGAGAGTTTTTCTTTCTCCCCACAAGATTTTCTCTCGATGTTGGTCATTTTCTCCTAACAAGAAAAAATATCAACAACTCTAAGGAAGAGAACATGTCCCCTAGTAGGAGATAGTTGTTCCCCCTTATTTTTTATAGGGGTAATATTAGAGAATTTATTCACTACACCTTGTATCTTTATGATCCTTGGACAATTGGTGCATTCATTGGATTTCATGGATTGATGACCTACATGATTTGATGACATATTGATTGAACATCTGATGTGGCACATGATGATGTATAGTGCCTTTTTTGGAGAACCCTAGGTTTTGGGCATGGCATTGGATTCATCCATATTTTTAGGTATATTGATATTTCCCATGGAAATTCATAGTTTCCAAGGAATCCGCAAAAAACTATTTAGGTTACTTCTTCATGCATTGGGCTTCTCATTCAATGTCACATTCTAGTTTATTTAGAGTGTTACGAGGAAAATATCTCTATTGCTAGGGGTAAACCACAACAGATGGAATGACACCTAGAAATCAAGTATAATCCATGGTATTATATATAAATGAGATGTTGCAAGACAAGGCTAAGAACCTACCTCGTCCGGACGTTCAAAGAAGACCAATGTTGAGCATGCAACCCAAAGCTTTATACTTGCAACTTGTCCTCAACAACCAAGATATGAAAGAATATGGTGATAATATATTATTTCAGCATATAAATTAGCATAATCCATTAACATACATGAAAAATACTCCCATGGAATAATAATTAAAATATTTGAAAGATATCAATTGGACGAGAAAAGAGTATTTCTATTAAAATAATCAACATAAGTACATAGGTGACAAACTTTTGTAACATCACATATCAGAACTGAGAAACTAAGTCCCTCTAGTTGGGCCTCCACCACTTCAATCCTCTATAAAGGAAAGATCATATAGGATTCAATGAGGTTCTCCATCACAAAGAAGGGAGAGCTTGGGGGCTGAACAAAAGAAGTTCAGAATTTCAAGGACAAAGGGATGCAGACTCAATATGAAGTGAAATTTCTCTAGAGTGTCTTTGTTGTCAAAGTTGAATTGTCGAAATTGTCTTCAAGGCTTGGATATGGCTCAATTTATAGCCTCCAAATGGAACTGAAGGGAAGATTCGTAAGGTTTCGATTATATGGAAGGTCAAGGATCATGGATCTCATGACATGGCATGGAAACCCGACACAATTTTTAATTTTTGAGCACCAAACCCGATGTATGCGGTCTGTAGTGGAGCAATTTGTGTATACGCTTGTTGTATAACTGTTAGGGAGCATATATGTGTAAAAATGTACATTTTTTTTTATGGAATGAATAAAAAAGGGGACTTCAATTTTGTATATTGTAATGGAAGGCCATCCAAGTAAGTTGCACGGAGTGAGGCAAAATTTGTTGTAACAAATTCCCTCTAATGTGTGAGTTCAGAGGACTATTTTTTATGGCTGAAATACATTATAATTCCCATAAGTGGAGTAATGAAGACTCATCTGGAAGTACTATTTTCTCATAAGAATATTACAATACATGATGACTTTGTACACATGGTTTCCAATTTGAATTACATTACAGATCCATGTGGAAATATATAAAATATATGTTCATGGCCATGAATAGGAAATACAAAGAAGATGTATGTCATAGGTTTTCATAGTCATGAACAAGACACAATGGAGTCTAGTCTCAAAATAAACTGAAGAAATATGTCTACAATGGAGTACAATATGATCTCCCATGATCACTGAATTCATACAGGTACTGGTCCAATTAAAGACAACAACAGATAAGGAATGTTGCTATTGTAAGATGGAAGTATTCTACACTATCCACCGAAGGTGCAAGTCTACATCATGTGGATAGATAATTTTAGGTCAAACACAATGAGACTTTGTTTGATTACTGGTCATTAAGGTATATCGTTAAAAAACATGAGACAACCCATCGATAATGACAATAGGTATCAAGGAACCGAGTACATTCTACAAGTGTGAATAAGGGTGTTGAGGTTGAACAGTTGAATAATACATTGATCAGGAGACATTGATGTATTCCCAAATGTTGATGGTGAGAGAACCTACCACTGATTACTGCAAGCCTCTAGGTACTCATAGGAATATAGGTATCATTTATAGAATATATGAGTTGAAGTCGATGAAGGAGACTCGTTGAAAGGAGAGCATTAAGACATCTCTCATCATCTAGCACGAGGTACAAAGAAATATCTTGATGATTAGGAGGAGCTTAGACGAATAGGATGTTCATGAACCAATGACCGTGTGCATACCTTCCATGCACCAGATGGAAGGAGTGCACGAAAGGGATCCTCTGAATAGTTTCCAATAAGGAAAATTGTCGACAAAGGTGAGGAAACCACCAATAAGGCTAATGGAATCCAAGACACTACAGGAATCCCAATGTGTGAATAGATTTATTTCCTTTGAACAAAAGGGAAACCCCTCATTCAATGAACAATGAGGAATTGTCATTTTTTGGGTTCAAGGTTACCTACCCATGATGAACGTAGGCCCAGGGTGGAAGGTAGGACAACAACTTCATGTGATTCTGAGATACACTGAGGGTATGGATGAAATTCAAAGTCAAGAGTTCCAAGAAATGGCCGACACAGGATTATAGACTTCCTTTGAACAAGAACATGAGACATGTGGATAACTCAAGAAGCATATAATTGATAGCTATCATTGATAAAAATTTGTGATGCAAGAGGCATCCACAAATTCTCCATAGGGATTGGAAGAATAACTAGTCATAGGAGTAATCTCTAAGCAATGAGTTCAAATTCCTAAGGTCATGCTAAACCCAAACTTTGGATGAAAGTGGAATCAAAATTTTGTGCTTTATTCAAAGGCAACATGATTGTTGCCGATAGGAGATAATATTCTTTTCCCACACGTCTTTTTTTTGTTTTTTCATAGGCAAATAAATGCTATGATACATGAGAGGAAACAAGTGTCGTGAGTAAGAAAATAGTACCAAGTAGTGGAACATACCTATGCTTAATCTAAGGAAATGCATACAGGGTATGGACACTCAGGGGGATGTTTCCTCTAAGGGTATAGGCTGTGAAGCTACAAAGGATATATGGAAAGAAATGATTTTCTAGTGATGCAAATTGTGGAGCTAAGAGGATTATAATGAGTAATTAGGAACCAAAAATAGGTTCAATAATGCAAACAAGATGATGGAATGAAATTAAAACTTAACTCCAAAAAATGTCCTTTTTCATATATTTAGTCCCCTAGGCCCCAAAAAAGTATAAAACAATACCTAGAAGAACACTTCTAGTCAATGGTGACTAGCGTATTCATTTTTCATAAGTATACTAGTTGGTATAGAAAAGGGTTAAATCTATACCAAATAGACATCCTTTAAAAATAATTTAACGAGTGTGAAAGAGACAAGTTCACTCGACAATATTTTCATTTTTTCGGGAATCAAAAAAGAGCTTAACCAAGACTCGGGGGGAGTCCCATAGTTAATTGTTAGAATGCATGTGAGTAAGAAAATGGAGTTCGAACACAAATTCATATTGGGACTATAAGGAACTCTTGGTCCTATGGAATAACTTCATTATGGGCATTGAATGACAGAAAGGTTCTAACTAGGGCACCCATGTTTGTTAAGTGTCTACCACTTAATAACAACACTTCTAGTAGCAGTGAGAAGGTTTTGTATAGCTAAAAAATGGGTTTGTACCTAGGATGTATGGATCATGGTCATAGGATGATGAAATACTACAAAACAGAGTGAAACCTATCCTATATGTTGGTGAAAGAATATACATGTCGAAGGCATGAATGTGCAATAGAATACCAGACATCCGTAAAAACTCTTGGTCAAAACCACTAAAAACCAAGTATTTCCACTATGCAATTAGTCCATAAGGTCAAAAATAGAAAAGGACTATAGAAAGTGGGTAAAACAATTTCTACTAATAGTGAAAATAAAACATTTTACCATACCATTTGAGTTTTTTCACCCACATAGTTCATTTTAGGCCATTTCCCCAATATCTTCAAGTGGTGATTGCAAGAGCTACAATTGACAAAATCAACAACCATATATACCATGTAAGTGCCCCTCTCAACCCCTTCAATTTCAATGTTTTAAATTCTAGTTTTAGTCCCCATGCTTTTAGTATTAGAGTGTGTTATATGGAAAATAGGGTGTATGCGAGTGACATATCATCGGGTCGCGTATACGAACCCATATACGCGAGAAAAGTGAATATTGCATGTGTATATGAAGCCCTATACATGATCGTCATTAGGTTATCCAACATACAAGTTTGTGAACAATATTTTGAAAGGTTTTTAACTCAGAAAAATGGTCTTTCCTTTGCAGGATGGTTATTGAATGGAGGAAAAGGGAGCATGAGGAGATAGATGTTGCAGTGGGAAGATATGAAAGGGCCCAATAAGATTTAAAATGATGTGGATTTTATAAATTTTGGACTCTCAAAGGAATGAGGGCTCGGGTGAGGTTACTCCATTTACTGGTAAACTACTGGCATATGGAGATAGAGTCCTTCAATCTCGATGGGAAACCATTGAGGATTGAAGTGGAAGATATATAGTTTATCACAGGATTGTATCTCTAGGGACAGGTAGTGAATATCAAGGCCTGAGGGGTTGGGGGTGGTATGACTATGGAGGATTACATTACCACCACTGTGTTGCAAGCACAGGTAAAGTAGGGAGATTAATCCCTATCAGGGCGATCGAGAACATGAGTCTAAAAATCATCATGCTTGTACTCACATGCATTTCGGGGTCAGACTAATTGCACCAAGAATCAAGGCCACTCATGTTCTATGTGGTGGAGTGTTTAAGATCCACTATTTATGACTGGTGTACCTCACTTTTGGCTAAGATGAAGAACCATTTGATGGATTTCAAACAAGGGAGAATGATAAATTTTGGATTTTCATCCATACTTCATAGTTTTTTCTTTGAGAGGGTTCTAGGTTTGAACCCTAGAGTAGAGATTACTCCACACAAACTGTGTGATCCAACCATGTCATGGTGGACCAACGTGAAGAGGCGGCTAGGAGGTGGTAGGGTGTTAACCCCCTACAATGATGAGTTATTTTTCTGGTGGTGTTGATAGGTCATAGCCATTGATGACTATCCTTACGGAGGGATCAAATACAGAGGGGTTCCTGACATGCCTTTTCCACCAGGTTCTGCCTATGGTGATATTCGTAAGAAATGATTTTTATATATTTAATTTTTTATTTTTTTCAATTTTGATAAAGGAAAAATAAAAATAAAAAAATATTTTTCATGGTATCAAGTATTAACAATTGATTTGTTACGAATACGTAGGTTCGCGATGGCCAGAGGAATTTTCATGACATCGAGGAAGGGGCCGAGGAGATGAGATAGCAGGCAGGGATGCGAAGAGAGTGTTATAGAATGTGTAGGGGAACCTATCTCGATTGACGCACATGATTCCCATGTTTCAAGTGGAGGATCTTCAATAGGTGATGCAATAGAAGGTGGTAGGAGTACCTTGTACAAGGGTGATACTCTTACGACATCTTGAAAACATCGTAGTGTGCTATAATGATATGTATCTAGAACAACAGGCATAGATGTAGCAGATATGATGAACTCTATTTTCCAGTGTCATCACATCATGAAGAAGATCTAAAGGGTATTTTTCAAAGGGAGGTTTTATTATTTAATATCTTCTTTTCCTTTTATAAAGAAGGCGATGTAGATTGGTTCAACTCACTGCAAATTGTAACTAGTGCTGCAAACCCTCTGTTTTCTCACTTGACAAAAGCCTCACTGACTTTGTTTTCACTCAGGTCTGAGATATCATATTTTTCAAAATCATTTTTCTTTTCCATACCTGTGGATTTGCAAAACTCTTTGATTGAACCCTAGTCTAAGATTCATTCATTGCAAACTTCATTGTGCACTACAAACTAGTTTGAATTATGGTGCTACAAACTTCCTGTAATAGATGAAGGCAGATTAAAGGCTTCCAATAACTGTCAATTTAATTCATGGGACAACAGTTGAACTTCACTTATACCAGGTACCCTATTTAATGATAAAATGCATTGTCTGAAGGTTTATCATAATTGGAATCTAGTTGTTGTAATATTTATACACGTTGCAAACTGTTCCATAGCATTTGCACTGCAAACTTATTTCACGTGATCAAATCTACAATATTTGTATCTTAAGCCTTTGCAGACCCACGTTTCTTTTTTTATACCAATAATATCAATTGTATCCATTTCTTACAGCCATGACCCTATCCACTACAATTTCCTGTTAGTGCTACAAACTGTGTTCATTGAAGGCACTGTGAACTACTAAATTGAAACAATTTACAACAAATTAGTACACAACAAAATCATATTTTCATCATAAATTTTTTAAATTTCGATATGGTTTCTTCTAAAACCATTTGTGGAGATTAATCATAATATCATTGAATTTATGAACAAAAATTAGCTCGGACTAGTTCGTCATTCGGGATAAAAGTTGAAAACATCACCTATAGGAAAGTTTGCAGCGTATCCCAAAATTGCGTTGCAAACTCGAATAGCCTAACAAATCTGAGTTGTAGGAGGGATGACACCTATATGAGGGGGTTTTAATGGTTTTCTAGGAGGTATTTGGACATGAGTCACATGATTTCTATCACCATATCAAGCAACATGACCTGTTTCAAAAGGAATTTATCGCAATAGACAAAATCCAAAAAATTAAGAGCTAGGCATATTTTATGTTTCACCTTGTTGTAACAACTCCTAGAGAAAAGGGAATCCAATGCAATCACTTAGGATTCGACCTCTTTAGATTAGGAAGGAATGATACAGTATAGGTAGAAGTGGTTTTTTTTTATGAAAGGGTTCAGTTCATGATCCAAGAGAGGCTCAAGAGAGCTTGAGGAGCAGTTTAGCTGCTTATTTGTAAGCATGAGGGCCTATTTGTAATACATTGTCTGTCATTAAAGATTCATGAGAGTTGTTTATCAGATTGTCTTTTTTTTTCATTTATTTTTTCATCCTCTTTCTTGAATATATCATAGGTATTAAATATCAATGGATTTCCATGGGTAGGATAATTCATGCACTACAAAGTATTCTTTTAATTCATTTTGTAGAGAGGATCACTTCTTGATTAATATTTTGTTTATTGTCATCTACTCCATTCTTATGTTCATCATTATATAGCCCTTTTTTCTGGTATGCAACTTGATTATCTTTGATTTGTAGGGTGTTTATGACTCCATGCCCAATGGAATGTCTCTGCAGATAGTTTGTTGCCTTCTTTATTTCTCTTTCTTGTTGATCCAACAACCATAAAATTGATTTAATTATTCAAATTTTGATGGGTATTAGGCTTACACCTACAACAATATAGGTGTGACTTCTAGTGCTAACATTTTTTGCGTTGTTGCTAGGGGCGAAGTTGAATATTTTCCCTGGGAAAACGACAAATCTTAGATCCATTCTTTGATGGTGAACAAAGGTTGCTGACAAAGTACAAATTGCATCATTCACCTAGTGACTCCATGAAGGACAGATCCAGTGGCGACTACATAATTTGTGAATTTCAAAGGAACTTGTTGTTGTTTTGGCTCGGAGGTTTGCACCTCTTAACTTTTCTGCAGTTCATGGTTTCCCACATCTAGTACCTCATATGTCAGAATGGGGAGCTTTTATGCCTATATTCAGAGAAAGGATGGAGGATAACCCTGCACAACATCTCATTATGTTTCATCAATGTATGGATTAGTTAGATATACATCATGAGGATGTGCTTATAAAAATGTTCATGCATTCACTAGAAGGAGATGCTCGAGGATGGTATATATCTATTCCTCCCTCAAGTATTTCATCATTACAAGAGTTTCATGTTGTGTTTCATCATCATTTCAAAATATTTTATCCAACTTATCTTATTTTGAAAATTGTTTTAAAGAATTTGAATTCTACATCCAACATTCATTTTGTAATTCTTCTGGTTATAAGGATGAAACATAAAAGAACTATTGACCATGTAGAGGAGGAATCATCCTTATGTAGAACCTTATCTATTTCTTTAGTTTTGAAAGAAGAGTCTATTGATTGTTTTAATGATAAGGATGTTGGTGATAGCAACATTGTAGACACATTTTTCCTTGACCTGAATGTCTCTACCAGTTTGGAGGCTGCTCTAAATTTTCATGAAGATCAAGTTGTTTCTTTTAAGTATTCATATGCCAAGGAAATAATGTACACATCAGCATATGATAGCTATGAAAATGATGCTTGTCATGAATAAATAGTTGCAGAAGAAGATTTTCCTTCGGTCTTTCAAGAGGTTTCCTACGATGTGTTTTCACTTGTGATTGAAGAGAAGGATGATAAAATGGTCCCCAAACTTGTGTTTGTTCAAAGTTTACCTGTTTATGATAAATTTGAAAATATACTTACTCCTGTAAAAGATCATGAAGACAAACTTAATTTTCATCCTTCACCTAAAATATTTGACAATGGTGGAAATATATTGCAGCACTCTTTTGTTTTTAGAATATGAGATATCATAATGTTATTCACATAGCAGATTCAATATAGTGGCATCCTTGTCCTTTGGATCGGTCCAAAATTTTGTGTCATGAGTTTCATGATCCAATAGTCAATTGGATGGAGTCTTTGTTTTCAAAAGATTCACATACTGATAGTTTGGGTGTGGTGTTTCTTTGATGTTTTGATTATGAGATTTCTAAGAATATTTTTCTACATACATTAAATTATTTTTATATTTAATCAGACAACTACAAGCATAAATCCATGCCAAGAAATCAGTTGTTTGATTGGCTATTTTGGAAATTTGTATATACATGAGCAAAGTGGTTTTAAGTTGGTTAGTATAATAATTGTAAATAAATAAACTTGATGTTTCACGCATTTTCTTCAGTTTACACAGTGTAGTCAGATTATAGTTTGAGGTTATTTTTCAACAGTTTTTACAGTTTGTTTTCAGTTTGAGAAAGATGTAAGAGTTTGGAATGAGATATGATGTCATTCCCAATGTAATACCAATTCGTCTCTATGAGATGATTCAACTTTCAAGAAGGTGAACAACTGTTGAAATTAGAATCATATTCAACTCACAGATAAGGCACTGGAAGTGTAAATGTTCTTGGAGCCTCACACATAGGTATCCATCCCCTGTGGAGCCAGATGTTAGCACATATGATGAAATTTACTTTTCAGTTCCATCACATCATCAACCAGCTCTACAGGGTAATTTTCAAAAGGATGGTTTATAATTTTATAAAAAAAAATCATTTTATAAAGAAGGCATTGTAGATTGGTTCAACTCATTGCAAATTGTAACTGGTGATACAAACCCTCTGTTTTCTCACTTGACAAAACCATCGTTGAATGTGTTTTCACTCAGGTCTGAGATATCATATTTTTCAAAATCATTTTCCTTTTCCAAACTTGTGTATTTGAAAACCTCTTTCACTGAACCCTAGTCTAAGATTCATTGGCTACAAACTTCATTGTGCACTGCAAACTGGTTTGAATTATGGCGCTACGAACTTCCTATAGCATATGAAGGAAGATTAAAGGCTTCCAAGAACTGCCAGTTTAATTCATGGGACAACTAAAATTCAGTTATACCAGGTACCATGTTTAATGATCAAATGAATTTTCTAAAGGTTTATCATAATTGGACTCTAGTTGTTGTAATTTTTCTATGCGTTGCAAACTGTTCAATAGCATTTGCGCTGCAAACTTATTTCACTTGGTCAAATCCTATAGTATTTGTATCTTAAGCCTTTGCAAACCCAAGTTTATTTTTTTATACCAATAAGATCAATTGCATCCATTTCTTACAGACATGACCCTATCCACTGTAATTTCCTATTAGTTCTACAAACTCTATTCATTGAAGTCGTTGTGAACTACAAAATTGAAACAGTTTACAGTAAATTAGTACACAATACAATCGTATTTTCATGATAACTTTTAAATTCCAATATAGGTTCTTCTCAATTTTTTGTGGAGATGAATCATAATATCATGGACTTGCTGACCAAAAATCAGCCCAACCCAGTTCGTCGTTTAGGAGAAAATTTGAAAACATCACCTACAAGAAAGTTTGCAGCGAATCCTGAAATTGCGCTTCAAACTCTAACAGTATGATAAATATAAGTTGTAGGAGGATTTCCACCTGAATGTGACAGTAAGTTTCCTTGTTGCTTATGTTTCTATCAAATCGAACTCGATAAATGCTTATGTTGGATTAATAATATTAATAAGTTCAGTGGGATTCCGTTTAAGAATATATTCTTGAGAAAATTAGTGGAGGAACTCTTGAGTTTTTTTTTCCTAAAAAAAAAATAGATCAAAACTGCCATGAAACAAACCTATCCTTTCTACTAAGGATCATTCCTCAAAGTATAAATCTTGGCTCTCATCGAGACATTATGCAAGAAGAAGTTAGGAAGGGGGATGTTTTATTCTTCTAAAATATAGAGCTCCAGGCTGGAATTCATTTTCTTCCTAAAATAGACTAATTACCTATTATGTTACCTCCTTTTTATGCGCAAGAGTATTGTTGAGTTTAGGGTTGATTAATTATTATCCTTTGTTAATATTTCATTCTCTTATAGACCATTGATGTTAATAGAAAGTTATAGAGTGAGGCAATTTTCCCTTGTGTATGATCCTAAGAAATTTAGACATCCTTGCTACTTTACCATGTAAACCATTTAGTTAATGAATAAAAGAGAATGATAAGAGTTGGACCTCAAATTGTACATTATATATATATATATATATATATATATATATATATATATATAATTAATAATATCATTTCAACAATACAAAGATGACAAGAAAGAAGTTCACCCAAAAATCCAACAATACAAAGGATTCCTATAACTTTGTAGGCACTTAACATTCATAATAGGGACCCAGGAAGACTCAACAACCAACAAAACTCACCTAGAAAACACCAAACTCAGCCAACAAGACTTAAGAGATGATGTATGCGACTGTTTGAGAAACAAACATGTGTATATTCCCCCCAAAGGAAGACAAATCGTGTATGTACGCGTCTGTCAAGGGAAAAAATGTGTATGCTGAAAAAAACATTGTCAGGGCAAGGGTTAAGACAAGAAACTAAGATGCGAGGAAAAAAATAGGTTGTCAAGCAATAGGCGACAAGAAAAATCAGTCAAACAAAGAGAAAAACATGGAGAAAAACACTCAAAATCACAAAAAGGAGATATCCCTAGTGGAGTCGTCAATTTTGTGATGAGGAAAATATCTTTATGGCTAGGGGTAAACCACAACAGATGAAATGACACCCAGAAATCAACTCTAATACCAAGTATGCTATATAAATGAGATTTTACAAGATAAGGCTAAGAGCCTACCTCATCCACACGTTCGAGGAAGACCACCATTGAGCACACAACCCAAAGCTTTATACCAGCAACTTGTCCTCAACAAACAAGATACGCAAGCATATGGTGATAATATATGATGTCAGCATATAAATTAGCATAATCCATTAACATTCATGACAAATACGCCCATGGAATAATAATTAAATTATTTGCAAGATATCAATTGAATGAGAAAAGAGTACTTTTATTAAAATAATCAACATAAGGACATAGGTAATAAAATTTTGTAATGTCGCATATCAGAACCAAGAAACTAAGTCCGTCCAGCTAGGCCTCCACCACTTCAATCCTATACAAAGGAAAACTCATATATAGGATTCAATGAGGTTCTCCATCACAAAGAAGGAAGATCTTGGGAGATGAACACAAGAAGCTCAGACTTTCAAGGACAAAGGGTTGCAGACTCAATATGAAGTGAAATTTCTGCAGAGTGTCTTTGCTCTCAAAGTTGAATTTTCAAAATTGTCTTCAAGGCTTGGATATCACCCAATTTATAGCCTCCAAATGGAACCGAAGCATTGATTCAGATTGTTTCTAGTATATAGAAGGTCAAGGAACATGGATCTCATGAAATGGCATGGAAACCCGACATAATTTTTATTTTTTGATCACCAAACCCGATGTACGTGGTCTGTAGTGGAGGAACCTGTGTATATGCTTTTTGTATAACTGCTAGGGTGCATATATGTGTAAAAATGTGCATTTTTGGGTTTGGAATGAACAAAAAATGGGACTTCAAGTCTACAGAGGGTAATGGAAGGCCATCCAAGCAAGTTCCATGGAATGAGGAAAAAATCGTTGTAACAAATAGCTCACCTTTGTAAATTTGTTGAACCTACACAGAATAGATCTAGCTAAACAATAATACACACATTTGCAGAGAGAATTGGAGAAAGAAGAAGGAGAGAAAGAGTAGAATAATTATCATTAACCGTTGTGAATAATGAATAATTTACACATGATATACTCTGTATAACTCAATGAGTTCAGATTGAGGTGAACCAATGTGCCATAGTGGTGGTCTAGAGTGATATGGACACACACCAACAATTACGGGAGTGAACTGACACCTATTCTAGTCTCTCAGGAAGTTACGGGAGTGAATTGCCACCTAGTTGAGTTAACTAGTCAACTAGTCTTCAGTTAACTAACTGAACAGAGAATAGAGAGGAGTTAACTCAGGGAATCAAGGCTAATGAGACACTTTGGTGATGATACCAAGGAAAGGTTGAATTATCATGGTGATGATCCCAATGTTTCATGGTGTTGATCCCAATGCAACATCTAAACTCAACTCAACTAGTCAAACTGAAGTGTCAATTGAAAGAGAATATTGTCCAGGTGTAATATTCTTCCCTAAAATATAAGAGATTGGATAATGACTAATTATGA
>ML795093.1:175067-190563 GCA_009831015.1 Picea engelmannii
CCTTTTAAGTAAATTGATTTTTTCCCCCAAGGTATAGTACTTCTCTGGATGACTGTACCTTCCAAAGACACAAGAAAATCTAACTTGCAATGATATATGTTAGTTTGGATCATCAATTTAATATTGTTGTCCCTAATTTGAAGAAATAAATGATAGTTTGTATTAGTTAATAAATCATCTAAATCAGCATGTAAGGATCTAAGTTAGTTAAGCAAATCAACATCAAGATTAGAAAATGAATATAGGCTGAAAAATAGAACTTTGAAACTAAATAAAGCAAGTTGTTGTAAGATGTATATTTATGAAAAAAAAATCATCCTTATGGCTGTATATTTCTGTCACTTATATAATCAAATTACACCATCAAAATATTCCAACAATTATCCCAAAAGATGTTCCCTAATTAGTGGAGTTTGTGTGCAATTTAGGAGCTAGTCTAGGGTTAGTTTAGGAGTTATGGTTATTATTTTATCTAGGTTATATCAGCCCTAATGGCTGTAGGTTAGGGTATGCAATAGAAATTAAAGTAGAGGGAGAGAGGGGATTCCCTAGTATGGTAATACTCCTCTCAATGAGGCAAACCAACTCCAAGCAAGAGACCTTTCAAAAGATAAAATTTCATGTTTCCCAAGGCAACCAATGCAAAAAATATATGACTAGTGCCTTTACTATTGGGTTAATGGAGTCAAATAATAGAAATATTTAGAAAATCTATCTCCTCGAGGGTGTAATCCCTTTTACTTCCCAAGGCAAGTTTCTCTATCTAGGGTTTAACCTAAGAGGGTGTATGCCCTTATACTTCTCTTAGCAAACCCTTGTTTAACCAATAACATGAAATATAAAATGATGAATACTATGGTGGGGGTGTATTCCCTTATACTTCCCACCTATATCCTAGCACAACAATCCTTGACTTGAAAAATAATGATGGCATAAGAGTAAAAGACCATATGAAAATCAAGAAATATGCTAAGATAATCCACCATAAAAGCTAGAAAACATCCATCTAAGGCTAGTGCGTCACTCCTCCATCAACCATTCATCACAATAGCCATAAACAAGTTCATAAGAGACAAATAGAGCCAAGTGTATCAAAAATTTCATACCAATACACCTCACAATGAGGGAGAGTTATGTCAAAATGAGATCTTATGATCTCGTATTTATACAAATGTCACTAAGGTGACTTGTCCAAAAATTAAGGGGTAAACCAGAATACTAGGGATTAAAAACCCTAATATTTCCCCCTTTAACAAATTAATATTAAATAATTCATTTAAAGTTTCACTTTTGCACAAATAAATCCTAATTTTACATGGACATCTCCCCTTTAGGGGACATTTTTCCACTTTGAAGAAGTCATTGGTGTTGGAGAAGCATGGGTAGGCCTCCAAAGGCCACATCTCAAACATCCATATAATCTTCTCATGTTGAAGACCCTATTCTCCTAAAAAATTCCATGTGTAAATTAGTGCCACCTCACCACCAAGCCCTAACCCCCCTAGGTGACATCATTCCTCTAGGAGTGATGTTTTTCCTCTCCTAGGAAAAACAATTTTCATGGGGATACACTGTGTCATCCAAGTCAATATCAAGGCCTTCCAAGTTTGATATTTCTCATTTGGAATGTGGGTCCTTAGCATCCAACCTATGGTCTTGTATCCCCATGGAAGCCCAAGCTAGGCTTGTTCTCCCAAAACTATCTACCAACTAGGTCCTGCAAAGACAAATGAGCATGCCCTCCAAGGATATCAATTCATAACATCACGGTAATTGAATCCAATCAATAAATGAGCCACATAAGAATGTGCAACAAATATTACTGTATCAAACAATTAATTTCTCAAAGACACTATGTGACTTGTCAAGATTGAATATGGGAGGGTTGACAAGGTGCTCTATTGGGTAGATCTTGCCCTAGGTCAAGGAAAGTTTCCAATAGATCCCTCTCTAATCCATGTAAAGTGGATGAAGTGGTTGGGGTCAAGACTCAATGGGCATATAGCTCATGACATACAAGGGTTCATAGTGTCTCATTCATGGATGCCTTTGTAGAGGTTGTGTGGTACCTCTGTCCACAATGCACTTTTTCCAAGCCCATAAATTTTCTTTTATCTTTATTTATATGTATTTTATTTCAATATAGAATAAGGAGAGATTAAAGGCCATTGTTATGGTGTGGTGACTAGATGATGGAAATGTCACCCACAAACACCTAGTGGAAATGAGAAATATGGCTCGTGATGAGACCCCCTTTCTCTCAGCTATGAAACTGAGAGCCATTACTATAGTTTGGTGACTAGATGAGGGAAATTCCATACAACTATATATTCATGGACGTGATAGGTCGGCTCGTGATGAGACCTTATATCCTTGAACTAACCTTTTAAGCATTCTTTATTATATTGTGGGTCCCTTTTACTCAAAGATAAGTGTTTCACTGCTTTCTTGGGTGATCCCTGGATGAATCATCTGGAAGGTTTATACAATGATTTTATCTTTTACCCAACATCATTCCCTCTGTACCTTCATCCCCTTCTACCCATAGAATGAGGTACAACCCATTCTTGGGTCAATACACCCTAAAATCCCAAGAGATAAGGAAATGTAGGGGAATAATGATGGAAAGTGGTAAGTATGGTCGGAATGGTATGATGGCTTATTAAGGGAGTTAATAGTAGCAAACCCATCCCTAAGGAAGACCACTTACTAGGTCACAATGTCAACCACCAAGGTGAAGTATGGAAAAAGGCCTAATGTCCAAGGATATATCATGAAATCTAGATCAATCTAAGATAAAACATACTCAATTGGCTTAAATACTGAAATGATGCTCACCATAATATTGACTTGTACCTCATGGAGAAAGGCCCACTGCCTTCCAGAGGCCAACTCATATGCTAGATTCCATCTAGAAATCTGTGACCATCTGTGGTGGTGATATGGGTTTCCATCTGTGAAAAAGGGTATTGCTAGTCATGTAGTCTCTTGACACTCCATATCTGAAAACTGAGGGACTTGAGACATAATCTACTTATTCATCCATAAAATGGGGATAAAATTTGGCTCCTACTTGGGGACATGTGCTCGCCATAGAGTGCATGAGAACCGCAACATCTCCTGGTAGACCTTTTCCTGCAAAGAAACATCAAACTGTCAAGTGGAGGATGGCCTACTCATCCTTGTGTTAGAAAAACAAGATCGCAAAGCAATAAAATAAAACAAATGTGGAAATAAAACACAGAAGAAACACAATACAATAGAAACACATATGTACATGGTTCACCCAGTGTGGGCTATGTCCACCGGAGAATTTTCTAGGTCCTTCCCTTATTATTATCCAGCAAATGAAGGGATACAACCTACAACACACCCACTGTAACTTCATCTTCTTTATCTCATAGTCTCCTCACTTAGAATACAATATTTTCAATGATGCATAGCCACAGTACATTTCCCTCATAAAAGAGGGTTACCTTCTAGGGAAAAAAACCCTGACATAACTTCTACCATCAGATCTGTGACCTTATAATGAATGGTCCATATTTACTATCAAATTACAATATACACTTACAAGGCAATTTTTCCTTCAGGGGCCTACTTTCCTCCGGACCCCACAGGGGGGGTAACCCCCCCCCCCCCCCCCCCCCCCCCCCCCCTCCACTCCACCGCGTGGAGGAGTGTACATTATTCTGGGGTGTAAAATCTTCATGGGGTATAAACACGGCTAAAACAAGGACCTCTGAATTAGGAAGATAATCAGGCTCCACAACCAACAATATCCCACTTGGAGACTGATCTCAACAATTCCACTGCTATTATATACGCTGGACTATGATCCTTTTTGGACCTGGAAAATTTCTCATCTTCACCTTCATGCTTGAAGATCAACTGAAACTGAGCAGGAACTCAGTTTCTCCCTAGTTACTTCCTTTGTTAACATGTCTGCAGGATTTTGGCTAGTGTGTATCTTTTCCAACTTCAAATGTCCATCTTCTAAGATGGATCATATGAAATGGTACCTAAGCTGTATATTCTTAGTATTTGAATGGAATGTTGAGTTATTTGAAATATGAATGGAAATCTCACTTTCACAGTACAACCTGTTATTCTCCTACTTATTTCCCAATTCTTCCATAAACCTTTGTAACCAAATCATCTCTTTACTAACCTCTGTAGCAGCAACATACTCTGCCTCTATTGTTTAAAGTGCAACAACCTTTTACAATTTTGAAATCCAACTCACTATTGTTCCACCTTTAGTAAAAACATACCATGTGGTGCTCCTCCTATTGTATTTATCACCCGCCATATCTAAATCAACATATCCTTGTAGAACATTGTTTGAACCTCCAAAACATAATGCATGAGTAGCAGTACCTCTCAAATACCTGAGAATCCACTTTACTACCTCCCAATGTTCTTTACCTGGATTGTTCATATACCCGCTCACAACTCCCACTACATGTGCAATATCTGGTCTTGTGCAAACCATTGCATACATCAAGATACCAACTGTTGATGATCAAGGGACCCTAGACATGTATTTTATCTCCTCTTGTGTCTTGGGACGCATTTCCTTAGTTAATTTGAAATGGCTGGCCAAAGGTGGACTAATTGGTTTTTCATTATGCATTCTAAAACTCTCCAACACTTTATCTATGTACTCACCCTAAGACAATGTCAATTTGTGATTTCCCCTGTCTCTTGTTATTCTCATACCAAGGATTTTATTTCCAACACCCACATCCTTCATTGCAAATGAATTAGCTAATTTATTCTTAAGCACATTTATACCTTGCATATTAGACCTGTAGATTTTAACCTTGTACAATAATTACTGCAAACATATTTTCAGTAAAAGAACAGAAAATATACAATGGAAAATACAAACATTACATAGAGAGTTTTCCCCTAGAAACCCAAACCGGGAAAACCAGCATATTCTATATTCATTCATAGTGATACATTGTTTACAATACAATATAGATATAGGATTCAGTGGCATCCAAAACCCTAACCCAATGACCTGGACTAGTCAACAACCCTAATTCCTTAATCGGAAATAGAAAACCATCAGAAAAAACCATGTACCAAAAAAAACACCCAACAATGGACACGAAAAATGAGGCAACATGAAAAATGAGCTAAAAATGCGACACGTTTCCCAAGGAAAAAAAACCCCAACATTCTCCCACTTGTTGTTTTCTTTGCATGCAAGCAGGGGGTGACAGGGCTACATATTAAACAATCTAGGGCATCAATGCCCATGGATCCTCTACACCAAGAGAACTTCTCAATTCTCACAGATTTTGTTAATGAATATGCAACATTATTCAAAGTTTCCACCTTCATCAACAATACTTCCTTTTCTTCAACCATGTCTCTCGCAAAGTGATATTGAATATCAATATGTTTTTTCTTTGAATGGTAAGTCAGGTTCTTCTCCAAAAACATTGCACTCTGACTGTCATAATATATCCTTATAGCTTACTGTGCAAACCCAATACTTGAACATAATCTTTGTAACCATATTGTTTTCTTACTTGCATGAGTGGCTTCCATGTATTCAAATTCTGTAGTTGAAAGTCCCACTACAACCTATCTTTTTCTCATCCAACTTATTGCTCCTCCAAATAGGTTAAACACATACCCACTTGTAGATATCCTATGATCCAGATCTCCATTCCAGTATGCATCTACAAAGCCATGTATATCCACCACTCTATCCAATTCCATACTTCCTTGGTATCACAATCCATAGCTAGCAGTGCCACGCAAATACCTAAAAACCTTTTTTACTATTGTCCAATGCTCCTTCTTTAGTTTTTACATATACTTGCTCAAAACTCCCACTGCATGTGCAATGTCCAGTCTAGTACATACCATTGCATACAACAAACTTCCAACTGCACTTGCATATGGAACACGAGACATGTCCTCCTTCTCTTCCTGTGTCTTGGGACACTGATCCGCAGATAAATTTACACCAACAAGAATAGGAACCTTGACTAGTTTACATTCCTACATATTAAACCTCTACAATATTGTATCGACATATTTTCTCCGATTTAACTAGAGTTTCCTCTTTTTTTGATCTATTTTAATTTCCATGCCCAAAATGATATTTGAAGCACCGATATCCTTCATGTCAAATTTAGAGGACAACTGAGTTTTCACATCCTGGATATTCTCCTTGTTGTTTCCTATCAGCAACAAGCCATCCACATACAAGACCAAATAAATCAAATGATCACCAGTTAATTTAAAATACACACAATGATCATCTTTGCTTCTTGTGAAGCCAAGTCCCAGCATATAAGTATCAATTTTTTTATACCACATCCTTGGTGACTGTTTTAAACCATACATGAACTTTTTCAGCTTCCATACCAGCTCCTTCTTTCCCTTCACAGAAAATCCTTTGGGATGCTTCATATAGATTTTTTCTTCCAGATCCCCATGTAGGAATGTTTTCTTCGCATCCATATGTTCTACTTCAAAATCAAATGCAGAAACAACAGATAACATAAATCTTATAGAGGTTAACTTGTCAACATGAGAAAAAATCTCACCAAAATCAATTCCCTTGACCTAGAAATAACCCTTTTCTACTAACCGAGCTTTGTATTACTCCACTTTTCCTTTTGCATTCATCTTATTTCTAAATACCCATTTTCTTCCAATGGACTTTGTTCCAGTCGACAAATCCACTAGATCCCAAGCCTCATTGTTATCCAAGGTTGTCATTTCTTCATCCATGACCTTTTGCCAGAGATTTTCGTCCTCTGAATCCATTTCCTCCCTGGCAGTTCTAGGATCATCATCGGTAATAGAAAAAAAAAATTGAAAGGAAATCAGATGGAGTATACCTTTCCGATATCCTTCTTTCTCGAACTGATCTCCTCAATACTAGAGTATGAGGATCTTCTTCTTCTGATTCATGTTCTTCTATAGAGTCTGATTCATCATCCTTTAAATCAAACTCTATTTTCTTTGGTTCTTCCTTACTTGGTAGGACTTCCTGTTTAACAACATTTTTCATTTATCTAAATACCACATCTCGGCTATACACTACCTTCTTAGTTTCTGGGTTCCAAAGATTATAACCTTTGAGACCATATTTATATCCAATAAAGATACATTTTTCAGCCTTCTTATCTAGCTTACTCATGTTTTCCTTTGGAACATGAAAATATGCATCACATCCAAATACCTTGAGATGTGTGAGAGAAGGTTCCTTACTAGTACATACCTATTGTGGATTCTTTCCATCCAACATGGATGAGGGTGATATTTTGACCAGGTAACAGGCAATACCCACTTCCTCTGCCCATAATTCTTTCCCTAACCCGACACCACTAAGCATGAACCTTGATTTTTCCATCAATGTCATGTTCATCCTTTCTGCAACTCCATTTTGTTGAGGTGTATATGGAGTAGTCTTATTCCTTTCTATACCACACTTCTTACATAATTATTTGAATTCATTCCCGCATAACTCTCTGCCATTATATGTCCTCAACACCTTAATTCCTTTCTCTGTTTGATTCTTAGCAAGAGCCTTTAACTCTTTAAACCTGTCAAAGATTTCATATTTCTTCCTGAGGAAATATATCCAAGTATTCCTTGAGAAGTCATCTATAAATGAGACATAGTACACAAATTTTCCCAATGATGGGACTGACATAGGTCCAAAAACATCATTGTGAACTAGCTGTAAAATTCCTTCTGCCCTCATTGCACCAGAAGGGAAACTTACCCGATTTTTCTTCCCATATACAAAATGTTCACAGAAATCCAAATCCAGAGAGCACTTAGACATACCTTCAACCATACCTTTACCGTGTAGTAGTCGAAGACCCTTCTCTCTGATATCCACCAATATTTGATGCCATAGAATAACCTTTTCTCCAGAGACTGTAGGAGTTATTTCTTATTCAATTCCAATATCAGAAACAATGGAAATATTACACGCATCACTAATAGTTCTTCCTTGTAGCTTATATAGAATTCCAAACCGAACTCCCTTCAACAAAACCATTTCTCCTCGAACCATCCTAGAGGTTTCCTTTTCAAATATTTTTTTTACCTCTGCATCACCCATTTTTCTTACAGAAAACAAATTTATGGCCAAACTTGGGATGTGTAGAACACTAGGAAGTGTTCTAATCCTTCCATCTATGAGCCTCAACTTGACTTTACCTCAACCTATGATTCTGGTTGTCGAGTCATCACCTAGGAAAACATTACCTCCATCATACCTTTCATATTCACAGAACCACTCCCTATGGGGAGTCATATGAAAGAATGCACCTGATTCAACCAACCATTCCTCATGATATGCATGTGTGCTTGAAGAAGCCAAGTACACATCTCCTCTTTCTTCCTTGGAGGTATTTTCTTTTGTAGAAGGAGATTCTTTAGATCCCTTATTTTTCTCAACTTTGGATCTACATTGCTTCTAGTACTTCCCTTATTTTCCACATAGCCAACATACCTTTACAAAATTTTCGGGATATTTATATCTACCCTTAGATTTATATATCCCACTTTAGAATTTAGATCTATTTATTTCCTAGGAACATCCTCTTGCAAATAATGTGTTTGTGCTCTATCCTTCCATATTCTTCCATCTCATCTCCTCCGACAACAAGGATGAGACCACTTCATCAAACTTCAAGGAAGTTGTATTACTACCTATGGCCACAACCAGAATATCCCACAAGTCTGGTAAAGAACACAATAAACTAATACATTTATCTTCATCTGAAATTTTAATCTAAACATATGCTAACTAACTTACCACAGTATTGAAGCCGTTCAAATGCTCTGCCACTGAGTCTCCATCTCTCTTCCTCAGGTTATACAGCTTATTTCTTGAGAATGGTTTATTCACTAGGGACTTAGACTGATACAATTTTCCCAAATTATCCCATAAATCCTTGGTTGTAGATTCCCCTGACACATTCAATAATACTAAATCTGAGAGACACAGTCGGGTTGTGCTCTTTTCCTTCTGATCCAACTTTTTCTAGTCATCTAATGAATTTCTTGTAGGTCCAGTAACTAGATCTACCATAATCCATTGATCTTTGTCCACCAATAGATCTTCCATCTTGAGCTTCCATAGTTCAAAACTTTTCCCATTAAACTTATCAATATCTATCTTCGAATTGCTTTCCATTTCTTTTCACCTGAAAAATCAATACAACAAATCTCCCACTGCAACAAGGCTTATCATAGTCCCGAGACAAACACTTGACCACAAAGGTGCCCCCTGAAGCCAACAAATCTCTGATACCAAATGTATATTTTAACCTTGTACAATATTTACTGCAAATATATTTTCAGTAAAATAACATAAAAGATACAATGGAAAATACAAACATTACACATATATTTTTCCCCTAGAAACCCAAACCGAGAAAACTAGCATATTCTATATTCATTCATAGTGATACATTGTTTACAATACAATATAAATATAGGATATAGTGGCATCCAAAACCCTAACTCAATGAACTTGATTAGTCAACAACCATAATTCCTTAACTGAAAATAGAAAACCATCGGAAAAAACCATGTGCCGAAAAAACCACCCAACAATGGACACGAAAAATAAGGTAAAAATGTGACATGCTTCTCGAGGAAAAAAATGTCTCAATCCCCCCTGCACACCCGACACAATGCATACAAAAATACTCGTGAAAATAATATAAGACATAGCCAACAAGACCCTACAACATGCATGTCATCTACATACAATAGCAAGATAATATAACTTCCATTTTCTAGCCTTTTAAAATAAACACAGTGATCAGAATGACATCTACTATGACCTTGTTCTGTCATAAACCTATCAAACTTCAAATACCACTTCCTTGGAGCTTTCTTTAGACCATACAAGCTCTTCTTCAACCTGCATACTA
The DNA here is from genome assembly GCA_009831015.1 of Picea engelmannii. Taxonomy (NCBI): domain Eukaryota; kingdom Viridiplantae; phylum Streptophyta; class Pinopsida; order Pinales; family Pinaceae; genus Picea; species Picea engelmannii. The sequence continues at coordinate 185,000 of ML795093.1, forward strand.
AATTTTCCTTCCCTTTGACCTCATACCCCTGTGGCTGCTGCATATAAATCTCTTCCTCCAAATCCCCATGAAGATTTTTTTTTTTACATCTAACTGTTCAAGATGAAAATCTTCCACTGCCACAAGACTTAAAATAGTCCTAATTGAAGTCATTTTAATGAAAAGAGAAAATATTTCATTAAAATATATACCTTTCTTTTGTGAAAACCCCTTTACAACAAGTCTAGCCTTGTACCATTTTTTTCCTCCATACTCTTCCTTCAACTTGTAAACCCATTTATTTTGCAATGCTATTTTTCCTGCAGGAAAATAAACCAAGTCCTAATTCTGGTTATTTACTAGGGAATCCATTTCCTCTTTCATTCATTACTCCCACTTCTTTTTAGTGTCTACCTGCATTGCCTCTTCATAACATTCTGGTTCACCAGAATCAATCAACAATAATAATACAATGAAGGAGACTATCGTTCAGGGGGTCTACCTAACCTAGTAGATCTTCTAACAACACTTGTAGGAGTTTGAGGTACTTGTTTCTCATGTTGTTGTACATTTTGATTTTTTGGTACCTTTGGTGTTTTTGGTTGGCCCTTGACCAAGTTTTGGAGAACCTTGGTCATGTTTGACCATTTTTGGGACTTCAACAGGTTGGTCAAAGGTAGAGCACAAGTCAAAGAGGAGATCGCGGGATCTTGGCCCCTTTTTAGGGAATTTTTCGGGTTAGGTTTTATGTAACGGGTATGGGATGTTGGCCCATGGGTTTACCCATGTTTAGGCCCATTTTATAATGTATAAATAAATATCTAGGAGATGTAATAAGGGGGTGTGTGATAGTGGAGACCTAGTAGAATCAGCTTAGTGCGGATCTAGAGGCTTTGTGCATACTAAGTGTTAATACTTGCAGAGCTAAGTGCAAGTGATTATAAGAAGCTTGTGTGTAGAGCGTGTAAGAAGACTTTGTGCTGTGACCTAACTTGGAGAAGGAGGATCTGGAGAGGTGCGCACATATCTCTTGTGCTATGCAGAGTGGGGTCTTTGGGATCTGTGCATGTAATAAGATTGACAAAAGATAATAAAGAAGAGAAGAGTTGATGTACGTAGCCCCACGCTGGGGTGAACCACGTATATCATGTGTTATGGTTTCTTTATGCATTATGGTTGTTATATTGTTCATATGATTTAAGCTTAGTGCAATAATGAATGTTTAGATGAATCTGGTATGATAGATTAATCGCTTAGTGGTGTGAATGAATGCTAGATATGTTCTCTTTCCATATGCTAAGTGCTTAGATGTGTTATATCTGGTTGAATACTACATTGTTATGTAATTAGGGATTGGATCTGTGATGTGAATAAGGGTTAAATACTGATGAATACTAACTGCTACGTACTTTGTTAGAGTGGTGTAATCATATATCTATGTCCCAACTAGGTTGTAGACATTTGTGTCCTGCAACCACCCCTGCCTCTACCTCGGGTGAGACTTCATCTTCTTCACAGGTATTGTCGAAGGGATGGTATTTAGGGTTTTTTTGGTGCGTTGTTGAAGCATTGAACCCTGGTTCTACCCTTGTGCCAACATTTATTTTTCAGTAATCTCATCAAGCACAGTGTATCCTTGTTTTTCTTTTTCTTGTATCTTTCCCTACAACTGATCTTTGTACATGACCTTATGATTGAATATGACATCCCTACTCCTAATGATTTTTTGATTTTCATAATCCCATAAGCGATAACCAAAATCATTAACACCATATCCAATAAAGGTACACTTCTTGGATTTTTCCTCAAGCTTTGTTCTATTTTCTTTATCAATATTGGCAAATGCTTCACAACCGAAAGTCTTCAAAAAAGAATAGTTTACCTTTTAACGGTCCATGCCTCCTCTAGAATTCCACCATACAAAGAGATAAAAGGTCCTATGTTTATTAAGTAAACAACAATATCTACAATATCTTCCTAGAAGTGTAAGTGAAAACTAGCATGCAACTCATACTCCTTGCATGCTCCATGATTGTCTTGTTCATCCTTTCTGACACACCATTTTCTTGTGGTGTTCCTAGAAATGTCTTCTCTCTATGAATCCCATGGTATGAACAGTAATAATCAAACTCCTTGCTGCAATATTCACCTCCATTGTCTGATCTGAGACACTTCAACCTTTTTCCTGTCTCATTCTCAACCAAATATTTTCATTTCTTAAAAGTATAAAAACCATCAATTTTTTGTCGAATGCAATAAACCCAAGTTTTTCTAGTTGCATCATCAATAAAAATAAAATAATAATAAGAGCCACTAAGATATGGTACTTGATTTCATCCCCATACATATGTATGCACAAGCTCTAAACTTTCACTCTTCTTTTATTTTCTGACTCTGAGAAATTTGACTCTCTTATGTTTTCCATAAACACAATGCTCAAAGAAATCCAAATCAATTTGTTTAAGATCTGGAAACAAATTTATTTTGTGAAGTATATTCATCCCCTTCTCACTCATGTGTCCAATCCAATGATTCCACAGTGTTGTATACACTCCTATAGAAGCTAAAGAGATAGAGGAGTCAATATTACCAGTACATAAAATACAATGTACCTACCTTCTCTCATTTTTCTATCACCAATGATCCTTTGGTGACCTTCCACACCTTATCTATAAATATGGATATACAACCTTCACTTGCCAACTTCCCTGATGAAATTATATTTTTCCTTAGATTTGGAACATGTCTTACCTCTTTCAACAACCATTGGTTTCCATTACTTTGCTTTATTTTTACCTTTCCCATTCCAACAATTTTTCATGGTGCATCATCACCCAAATGAACCTGTCCAAAATCACCTTGAACATAATCTAGAAAATGTTTTCTATGGGGTGTGGCATGAAATGAATCCCCTAAATCTATTAACCAAGACTCGTAAATATTATCTACAGAGAGAATCAAAGCATCTTGTAACACATCACCTATTACATTTTCTTCCTAATTTTTCTCCTACTATACATCTCTCTGTTTCTTTGGAGCTCTGTGGTCTTTCTTTAGATGTCCTTTCTTCTGACAATTCCAACACTCTATCTTTCCAATTCTAGATTTGGATCTTCCCTTCCTAGAATTCCCACAGTTTCATGAGCCCTTTTCTATATCCTTTTGTCTTCCCTTGTTCTCCATGTTTAACGCATTACTTGATGTCTAACCTGTGATTTTTCGTCACATTTCCTCTCTAAGGATAACACCAACAACATCATCAAATTTTAAAGTGTTTGAACCAGAGATAGATTTACTTACAACCATGACCAAGTTCTTCCCACTTTCTAGCAATGATCACAAGATTAGAAGATCCCCAACCTCATCATCAAAGTCCACTTTTACAAAACTTAGTTGATTAGTAACCATATTAAATTCATTTAAATGATCTCAATAGACCCACCTTTTGACATATTCATTTTAAATAATATCTTCATTATAAATACCTTATTGGACATTGAGGTTTTTTCATACAATTTAGCCAATGTGTCCATCATCTCCTTTGTTATCTTTTCTTTCGAAATATTGAAAGCCGCCGACACTGTCAGGCTCAATCGTATTATTCATATATCCTTTCTGTCAAGAATCTCCCATTATTTTTCCTTCATGGATTTCATCTTCTTTTCTATTCCACCCAATGGTAGGAATAGATCTTTCTAATATAAATAATCTTTCGTCTGCATCTTCCATAACTGGTAGTTTTGGTCGTTAAATTTCTCGACCCTAAACTTTCCATCTTCCATGATTTCTCCCACTCGAACTAGGAACCCTCTTTTCCTACGAGTTACCTTTCCTTTGATACCAGTTATTATAAAAATAGGATTGTGGAGAAATAAAATAAAACAAATGGGGAAATAAGACACCGATATACGTGGTTCACCCAGTGTGGGCTATGTCCACCGGAGAAATTGTCAGGTCCTTCCCTTATTATTAATCCATCAAATGAAGGGATACAACCTATGACACACACATTGTAACTTCCTCTTCTTTCTCTCACAGTATCCTCACTCAGAATACAATATTCACAATGATTCATAGCCGCAATACATTTCCCTCATAAAAGAGGGTTTCCTTATAGGGAAAAAAACCATAACATAACATCTACCGTTAGATATGCGACCTTATAGTGAATGATACAGATTTATTATGAAATTACAATATAAATTTACAAGGAAAATTTTCCTCAAGGGGCCTACTTTCCCCTGGACCCCACAGGGGGTTAACCCCCTGCTGCACTTCCCCATGTGGAGGAGTGTACATTCTTCTAGGGTGTAAAGTGTTCATGGGGTATAAAAATGAATGAAACAAATACCTATGAATTAGGAAGATAATCAGGCTCCACAATGAACACCTTGTTCTCATATGATCACAATCAAAACCAACTAAGCTAGAAAAAAAAAATTGACATTTAAAAAAAAAAATTCTAACCTAAGCATGAAATCAATATGCAAGTAGATAAAAATGAGAATGAAATGCATCTAAACTAAATGAGTTATCAAGATGAAAATGTAGGGAATAAAAATGACTTTCCTACTTACCTGGGGCCTTGAATATCACGTGTTGGATGATGTCAGGTGAAGTTATACAACCAGTGCAACCATTTGATCATCTTATCAAAGTCTCCCCCCCCCATGATTAATCATATAATACAACAAGGATAGGTTAATAACATAATAATCATGAGTATAAACACATGCATAATCGATCATGAAAGAAAACTCATGAATATGGGTGGGAGGGAGGAAATCCTATTGGAAAGATAAACCATCAGCCTGATCATCTCGCATGAAAGTGTAGACACAAGAATGGTTAATCCATCTATGGAAGGGGAAACTATATATATATATATATATGAAGGACCATCTTCATCAGTGCATAAAGGTTCACTAATTTTCAAGGGATGAGAGGATATGAAAGATCGAAAGAATATTGCATGATCTCTTGGAGAAGAGGGTAAGAGGTAAGGAACAGTCTCAGCTGTAGAAAAACATTGCCTCTTCCCGTGTGAATCTCCATAGAAATATCTAAGATGAAAATATTTTTTCTTTGAAGAATGAACCTCTGACTGCTCTGAGGTGGCCACTTCCTGGTATTCCTCAAAAAATGAGCATAATGGTCAAAATTCCTCATTAAACAAATCTGTATCCTCAAAAGGGTATGTACCAAAGGATGAATGAAAATCATGTTGCAACAAGTCATCCTTGAAAGGGAAGAAAAAATCTGTAATCATGTCAGGATTAGGATGCCAAACACATAAATCATACATGCACAGACTCCAGTCCTTTGTAAATAACATTTCAACCCCTTCTACTTCAGAGCTACCCTCAATGTCATAAATGGGATCTCTATCAATAATGAAGCAACCCACATCCCATCTACGTCTCTCAACCTATATGAAATTGCCAATCTGTTCATCAACTATATATAAGGGTTGTTCCATGAATTCATATGCATCATAGGATCTGATCACTTCCTCATAAGACTGAATAAATTCATTTTCTTCAAAAGGGAAAGCAGATAACAAAGTCTCGTTCAGGCCTTCTGCA
>ML795093.1:190663-200939 GCA_009831015.1 Picea engelmannii
ATTGGGGAATTTGAGATCTAGACATTTGCCAAAAATTGAGAAATGAGTGTGTTTAAGTAAAGAAGAGAAAACACTTTAAAAAATACCAGTGTATTTTTTATCGCTAACATCTGGCTCCAACTAGGATGGAAATCTCCCTGCGAGGTTTCCAAGAACCTAGTATTTCCAGTCACCTTAGCATTGGGCATGGAGTCATATGGCCTTTACCATTGATCCCATGCAGACCTTTATCCTTCCTGTGAGGTTTCAAGAACAAGAAGACCTGTGCCTGGCCATTTAACTTGAAAATATTTCAACCTCCTCAGCAATCATCCACAATTTGTATTGTGTCTAGTCCATTGGGATATGGAGTCATTTAATGTCGTCACTAGATCTCTACAATCTTTATTCAAACTCTGAATGCAAATTCACTGCTGCAAACTAACAAACTAAAAACAATCTCCAACCATGCTTGATGGCGAGCTTATTCTCTACCTATTCCTACTCTTAACCAGTAAAAACATGCTCATCATGTGACATCGAACTATTTACAAAATATCTTTGCATCCAGATAAATGTCAAAGAACACTTCATGTTGTGTAGAAAAAGTTCAACTTGTAGAGCATACTTACAATCATCATTTGCTTTGATTCCAAAAGTTGCACAACTGAAGAGTTCTGAAAACCGTAACTCCATATAAATGGCTACCAGATCATAGAAATAAGTTAACTCTGCTTGCTGCTCAAACCTTTCTTCTTCTTCTGATATATGGATCTGCTCGTAAATAGGTTTATGAAATTCTGAAAATAACAGTGAGTTGATTTGACTACTAACCCCTTCTTGTTTGATATCTTGTTCATAAATGATATCAGTATTTTTTTCATGAGATTCTTCAAATAGAAGAGAATATCTTAAATCTTTAGGAATATTAAAAACATCATATTTAATGTCTTCTGCAAACATAGAATGGCTGATTTCAACATGATGTTGTTCCTTGATGGGCAAGAAAAAAGGCTCATCAAAATCATATTCGTAGCTGTCATATATTGGTTGGATGTTGCTTAAATAAACATCATTTGATGTAAGGATCTTCTCTAATCCATCTGCATACTTATCAAAAATAGGTGAATAGAAATCTCTTGAATCTTGCAAAGAAATACAGGCGGTCTTCAGATCCTTCTCTCCAATCACAGGTGAAAACATATCATAGGCAACCTCTTGAAAAAGTGCAGAAAAAACTTCTTCTCTAACTGTTTCTTCATGTAAATCAAAGGAAGTAGGTGCAACAAAGATAAGATCTGATGCATTTATAGCTATGCAATTCTTATTTGTATAATGAAGATCTTCCTTAACAACATAATTTTCATCTTGACAAACAGAAGAAAAGACTACTTCCTGCTGAACTTGCTTCTTGAATTCATCACAACAATCTTCAAAGAGACTTTCATCTGGAAATTCATCTTTACAAAACAAATGGAAAGCATAATGAAAACTTTCCAATGAGTGAATGCTTGAAGCTAGAAGAGATCTGCACCAATCAAGGGCAATCCCCTCTAATGAATACCTGAAAATCTTAATTTGAACGTCCTCATGTACAATTCCAAGCTGATGAATAAAATCATGAAAATCTAGCACATGTTCAACTGGCACTTCCCACTCTTCTCCTCGAAATTTGGGAAGACTTTTTTCTCATTCATCTCTACTAGGTACTAGATGAGGGTAACCAGTAATGCTGGAGAAATTGCAAAATGCATACCTCTTGTTCACTTCTTATTCATGTCATACCAGTGGAGTCACCAACATATTTCTAAATAATGGAGTTGGAACTGAATCTTTCCTTCATGGAGTCGCCAGATAGATGATTACAAAAAAATGATGTCCAGGCTTTGTCTATCATCAAAGGCTGGATCTATGTCGTCTCCCAAGGAAGCTGAGCTTCAATCTCGTCTCTTCAGAAATGACGCCAATTTTTTGTCTCTCCAGGAGTCCTTCTAGGCTATAGGTCAAAGGATCCTGGTAACTTAAAGTGTGAATGATTTTGTGTTTTGTGTTTGGATCAAATGGGAAATACTGACCTACTGGATTTGTATCAAGACAGTCAATTGTATACAACAAATGAGACAATTCTCTCAAGAATCAATGATCAGGTAAATAGATTAACTGGTGGGTGAAGAATTCTAAATTTATCAACCAGATCAAATGAGTGATGGGTTGAATAAAGATAGTACTGATTGCTTATTTAATCAAGCTTATGAACTGACTAATGAGATAATAGTCATTAGCAGTTAAGAAAAACTTGAATCAATAACAACCATCAAAGTACAGGAAAATAAGTAAATGAAAATCTGACATCAATAAATGATAGGAACTTGTGATCTGTATTATATCATATGAAAAGTCTATTACAATATGGTGTAGCCTCAGTCTCTCCAGAATCGAACCCTAGTGACTGTGGCCTCTATGGGTTTAAATAAGTTTAACAAAATAGTTTTAGATCCTCAAATGATGGATCTCAGAATTACAAGTGTGTACAAATCTAATCAATTACAAGATTCTAGGAAATAGATCCTATTCTCAAGGAGAGATTTGATCATAATTTGATCTTCAACATATTCAACCTCTTCAGCAAACTTCTAGAGATGACAAGGCAACTTGAGATCCTTCTTTGACAACTGTTCATATCTTGAACCGAAAATTGGAAAGCTTCATAACCTATATGCCTCGAATCTATGATAACCTTTATAGTCTTCAACAACTGCACAAGTACTCATTAGCTGCTGGATGAAGTTGAAAATTCCACCTTGACAGACAGGTCATTTTTTTTCCAAAAATAGGAAAGAAGCCTTATCATTTGCACCTTGGTGGCACCTTCAAAACTGGAATAGGGCACTAAATTTGATGCTATAAATTATAATCAACACATATAAATCTTCCTCGTCCCAAAAGGATTTTCAAAACTTGGATCTGTGCAAAAAGAGTGCCTCTTTGCCTTGTCTGTGCTTTCGGTGGCTAAAGAGCGAAAATTCTAACCTGTAAGCCACTGAAATCTCTGCTTTCGGTGGCTAAGAACAGATGTAAAATCTCGCCTAAGCCACTGGAATATTTTTTTTCAATTTATCTTTCAAAATTAAAAAAACACATTTCCTTCTATCTTTCTAATCTTCAATTCTTCTCCTTTAGGTCCTCTGCATCCTGAGAAGGGTCTGGATTACTGGCATGAATGATAGTTGCCTCTGGATTATCAATAATGTTAATGGATTCTTGTTTGTATTGAGCTGATATGCTCTATCTTTATCTTCTTTGAAATTTCAGGGAAACTTTTTACGAGTTTAACATCCTCGTAACACTGAATTTGAATCTTGTACATTATTTCCAACTTTAGTTTTGCAGTTGTACAGAAACTGTCAAGGAGTTTTGCCCATGTCTTAACTTGATGCAATGCCAAATTTGAATTTTGTTGTTGGTTTTTTCCAGACCACTGTAAAACATCCATAATAGCATCCCATAAGATACACACTACTTCAATATCAGGTAACTTTGACTCTTTATGGCGTTGCTTTACAGTTTTGATCACTTCTAAAATATCAACATTCTCTGCAATCAGAGTTGTTAATGAAGTCTTCATGTCCTTTAATTTTACAGTTGATCCTTGATATTGTTGTCAAATCCAGTTACCTCCATATTTCCACCTCTTCTTCCACACTCATGATAATAACCTTTGTAAAATGACTAGAAAGATACAAGAAAAATGTCCTTTTCACCATAACCCATGCTCCTCGCGATCTGAAAAATATTCCTCACTTTCTTGTAGTGAATGACCATTATCTAAAAACATGCCATGTTTCTTGATAGGTGTGGTCTCATCATTTTTTCCACCATTACAAAAAAAATTGAAAACCGTATGTCTTTCCTTGAAATTTCTTTCGCTGCTATCCTAGCTGAATGAAACCCTAAGGTTATATAATTGATCCTTAGTGGAAGAAAAATCTTGGTATCAATTCATTCGTTAGTGGCTCATCCACATAGTTATTCATTATGGCTCAATGCCTTCAACCTGTTTGGATTAACACCATAAATAATTCAACTCTGATATGGATTTTGAAGAACAATAAGAAGCAACAGTAGTTTGTAAATAGAAGAGCCTAGAGAGGAGTTTGTTTCCTGTAGACACTTGGCCATAATTCATTACCTGCGAATAATGGGACACTTCTATCATCAACACAACCGGATCTCGATTTCTGCTGCAAGTACTCGATCAACAACAGTTCTGCCTATTCGACAAAAAAAAATTGAACACCTGTAAGATAGAATACGATGTAAAAACTTTCCTCTTTGTGACTCTTTGGTGTTTCAAACTCCTCTATTTTCAATCTAGGCATTTGCCATTGACACTTGTAAATACACTTGGTATCATTTCTTTGACACCTGTGCACTTAATGTGTAGAGGAAACCTCTCAGCCCCTTATATTTGAATAAGCTTCTTCTCCTCATGACTTGGCATTTAATCTTTCCATGTGGAACCTCTTCATAATAACACCAACCCCAAAAAATGACTGCGATATGATATTATTGGGTTGGGTGCTCTGTTGTTGTGGTATGTTTGATAATTTAGGATTAGGATACTAGCTTGATATAGTGTGAACTAAGGTTAAGTCACTTTAAAGAACACACCACTTTTTCTTTTGGGAATTTTAATCTTTTTCAAAGATATCAATAGGAGCTTATAGAGGTTGATTGGGGAATTTTTGGTCTAGACATTTGCCAAAAATTGAGAAATGAGCATGTTTAAGTAAAGAAGAGAAAACAATTTCAAAAATACCAGTGGATTTTTTATCTCTAACACTTTACATAACCATATGCTCCAAGAAAGATATGTCAATTAATATCCAAGGAGTGGATGCTCAAAAAATGCAACCATGAGTGATAATGAAGAAGTAAACCTCTTTATATATAGTGTTTCTCAACCTTTTTTACAATCATATCACATGTGATATCCTTAGATATATCATATGGAGAAGTAAAATACAATTTTCTCCAACTATCTAGTCTAAAATACAATAAACATGGAGTGGTAAAGCCACATGTACAATTATCCAAGTGAACATATCCCAAGAGAGAGTGACATCTCCATAAGAGAGGGAGGAAAGTGATCCAACATGAAATGTATAGCCTCTAAACACCTCAAAAAGGGTGTATCCTTAATCCAATCTCTGCCAAGTGTGTAATGAAATACTCCCAAGTCTCCTCCAAGTGGATGAATGGACCTAAAAATTGAAAAAGTCCTCCAAAATCATGAGTAAAATCCTCGAAATGGGGTCGCACCTCAAAATCAGATACCAAAAGACATGTGTGAAGTATTTAGTACAAAAAAAATCCTTATATCATGCTAAAATCTCTCATCAAGTCAATGGATACCTAAATAGGTCCACATGTGCCAAAATGAATCCCTAGTTTCAATCTCCAAGGTGGATGTCCCATAAAATCAAGTGACATGTGCCTCCTGTAATCCCCATTTTGTGGATGAATAAGGAGATTATGTCTCGAGGCCCTCAGGTTTCATATATGGAGTGTTGAGAGACTACATGACCAATAATACCCTTTTGCATAGTGGAAACCCCTCTCACCCCCACAAATTATCATAGATTTCTAGATGACATCCACCACATCAGCTGGCTTCCGAAAGGCAGTGGGCCTTGCTCCATGAGGTATAAGTCAATATTATGTTGAGAATAATTTCAATATTTAAGCCAATTGCGTATGTTTTGGCAGCAGGCCAAAATGGGAAAGAAAGCGTGCACGAATAAGAATGACAGCTGGAAGAGAAATCGTGGGAAAGAAAGTGTGCAAGAGGAAAGCGACAACTGGAAAGAAGCACAACACGCACACATACAAGAAGGAGGTGAAAACTGGAAGGAAGCAGTGAACACATGAGGAGAAGGAAGACCTAACGACAATATATTTAGGGTTTTTGGTAAGAATTTTTGTGTAAATGGCTGAAGAGCCTGATAGATATAAATATAGGCAAGTAGGTATCAAAAAGAGGGTCGGAGATTTTGCAAAGGTTGAGCTTTACTACTGTTGTAGATTTGAACTCGTTTTATGTAATTTTTTTATAAGAGAACTACTTGTAATAAGTGAGATAAGGGGGAGGTATACCTCGAGGATCATATCATAGGCTGAGGACCCTAGTGCGATCTAGTTGACCTCACAAATATCTTACCGATCTAAGGAGAATTGTAAGCATGAGGTGCGAGAACTACATAACTACCATAATAAGAGAGCTAAGAGACAAATATTTGGGGGCATAGCCCTGGGAGGGGGTGAACCATGGTAATACCTGTGTAACATGATGAATTTATGCATATCTCTATTTACTTTTGTTAGTTAATTGCTGAATGCGATGAATGAATGAGTTATTATACTGTTTAGTTCATTGTTGTTGCGCTATTAAATCCCAAAGGTCAGATAACACTAATTTGTAATACAAATCATAAGTGATGGCTTAAAACGTAGACCCTCTATCTCCTACTCAATCCCAGGTTGTAAACACCTGAGTCTTACAACCACCCATAAAAGCTATCTCATGTGAGACTGCACAGTGCATTCTGTGTGTTGTGTTTCCTTCTAGTTCACCAGAAGGGCTGATAGTTTTAGGCTTTGTTGGTACCTCGAAATATACGAACCCCGGGTTAGTAGTGCAGATTTGTTCGGTAGGTTAAAACCAACAGTATGTTGTATCTTAGATTTCTCTAGATTTCATGATATATTCTTGGACATTATTTATTTTTCCCTACTTCACCTTCGTGGTTGAAATTGTGCCCTAGTAAGTGTTCTTCCTTGGGGATGAGTTTGCTACTAGGAACTCCCTTAATAAGCCATCATATTGTTCCCGACCATACTTACCACCATCATTATTTCCCTCCATTTACTTATCTCTTGGGATTTTAGGGTGTATTGACCCAATAAGGAGTTGTCCCTCATTCTATGGGAAGATGGGGCTCAAGGCCTAGAGGGATTGATGTTGGGTAAAAGATAAAAGCCTTGTATAAACCTTCTAGATGATTCACCCAGGGATCAACTGTGAAAACAATGAAACTCTTATCTTTGAGTAAAGGGGACCCAAAATATAATAAATAATGATTAAAAGGTTAGTTGAAGAATGGGAGGTCTCATCATGAGCTGACCTATCACATCCATGAATATCTAGTGGTATGATATTGCCATCATCTGGTTACAAAACCAAGGTAATGTCTCTCAGTTGCATAGATGAGAGAAAATGGGTCTCATCACGAGCCAACCTTCTCATTTCCACTAGGTGTTTGTGGCTGACATTCCCATCATCTGGTCATGAGGCCATGGAAGTGACCTTCAACCTCTCCTTATGATATATTGATAGAAAATACAAAGAAAGAAAGATAAAAGGAAATTGATGGGCCTGGAAAAAGTGCATTTTGGATGAAGTTACCACACACCCTCTACAAAGGAACCCATGAATGAGACACTACAAACCCTTGCATGTCATGAGCCCTATTCCCATTGAGTATTTATCACAACCATTTAATCCACTTTACATGGCTTAGAGAGGGATCTCTTGGAAACTTTCCTTGACCTAGAGAAATATCTACCCAATAGGACACCTCGTCAACCCTCCCATATTCAATATTGACAAGTCACATAGTATCTTTGAGAAATTGATATAGTAATATTTGATGCACATTCTTAGGTGTCTCGTTTTTTGATTGTATTTACTTATCATGATGTTATGACTTGATATCCTTGGAGGGCGTTCTCATTTGTCTTTGCAGGACTTAGTTGGTGGACAGTTTTGGGAGAACAATCCTAGCTTGGGCTTCCATGGGGCTACAAGCCCACATGTTGGATTCCAAGGGCCTGCATACTAGATGAGAAAGATCAAACTTGGAAGGCATTGATATTTACTTGGATTACATATCCTATCCCCAAGATGCCAAACATTTTTCCTAGGAGAGGCAGAACGTCACTCCTAGAGGCATGACGTCACCTAGGGGGGTTAGGGGTTGGTGGTGAGGTGCCACTCATTTACACATGGATGTTTTTAGGAGAATAGGGTCTTCACCATGATGATATTGTATGGATGCTTGAAATCTATCCTTTGGAGGCCTACCGTGCTTCTCCAACACCAATGTAAAATTAGGGTTTATTTGTGAAAAAGTGAAACTTTAAATGAATTATTTAATATTTCTTTTTTAAAGGGGGGAATATTAGGGTTTTTTGACCCCTAGTCTTGTGGTTTACCCCTTAATTTGTGGAAAATTCACCTTGGTGACATTTGTATAAATAAAAGATCATAAGATCTCATTTTGACATAACTCTCCCTCATTATGAGAAGTATTGGTCTGAAATTTTCTCTACACTTGATCTATTTGTCTCTTGTGCACTTGTTTATGGCTATTTTGATTAATGGTTGATGGAGGAGTGAGGAACTAGCCTTGGATTAATTCCTTCTAGCTTTTATGGTGGATTATCTTAGCATCTTACTTTATTTTGGTATGGTATTTTACTCTTATCTTATCATTCTTTTTCAATTCGGGGTTTTTTTGCTATGATATAGGTGGTAAGTATAAGGGCATACACCCCCACCATATTATTCATCGTTTTATGCTTCATGTTATTGGTTACACACGGGTTTGGTTAGAGAAGTATAAGGGAATACACCCTGTTAGCTTAAACCCTAGATAGAGAAACTTGCCTTGGGAAGTAAAAGGGATTACACCCCCAATGTGGTAGATTCTATAGATATTTATATTATTTGACTCCATTAACCCAATAGTAAATGAACTATTCATATATGTTTTTCATTGGAGATATAAAATCATTGCCTTGGGAAACATGAAATTTTATCTTTTGAAAGGTCTCTTGCTTGGAGTTGGTTTTTCTCAATGAGAGGAGTCTTCCCATACTAGGGTGTCCTCTCTCTCCCACTACTTTAATTTCTGTTACAAACCCTAACCTACATCCATTAGGGATGATCTAACCTATATAAACTATTAACCATAACTCCTAAACTAACCCTAGACTAGCTTCTAAATTTTGCAAACTAACTCCACTAATTAGTGTGCATATTTTGGGATAATTGTTGGCATATTTTGATGGTCTAATTTGATGATATAAGATAATGAAGGATACAACCATAAGGATGCAATTTTATATAGAAATATACATGTTACAAGAACTTGTTTTTATTTAGTTTCAAAGTGCCATTTTTCAGCCTATATTCATTTGCTAATCTTGATGTTTATTTTCTTAACTAGTTTAGATCCTTGCATGTTGATTTAAATGATTTATTTACTGATATAAACTATCATCTATTGATGCAAATTAGGGACAACAAGCTTAAATTGATGATCCATACTAACATATATCATTGCAAGTTGGATTTTCTTGTGTCTCAGGCATGTACAATCATCTAGAGAAGTATTATACCTTTGGGGAAACAATCACTTGAATTACAAGGCATATCTTCCCACATTTAACTCCACTTAGAATTGAACTCTAGGGGATTCACTTCCATATCTATCCATATCCATATCAATCCCCCTAGAGTCACCGAGATTTCCTCCATAGAGTGATATAGTCACCCTTGAAGTACGTGGTCTACATCGAGGTGACATTGGGTGTAGTATTGCGAAGTTGTAGCACTTGCCTTGTGGTTGGGTCAGGGTTTTCCCAACCTACAAATTGCGCTATAAATTTTTGGAGTCATTGCTGGGGAATATTTTGAATTTTCTTCATACCCTAATGACACTTTAGTAAGCTATCCCAAAGCCTTTCCCTTATCTTTCCTGGAGACTCCACCTAAGGGACGTTTCCTTTCCATTTTCCTTGATGACCTTACCTCGAAGTTAATATGGCGACTCCACCTTCCATGAACACAATTTTCCCTTATCCTTTTCCACCCTTTGGAGAGCCTTGAGCTCATCTGGCGACTCCATTGAGGTATTACACTAAGTAACAGAACCATGGACTCATAGGACTTACCATGGGAATTTCATAAGATTTATTCCTCCTTTGATGTCCATGATATTTCTGGATATCCAAATCATTGCTCCCAGGAGTGGAGGGAAAGTTGCCCCAAATTTGACAGTGATGAAACTCTAGTACTCACCTATGTCGTGAATTGTATGAAGTATACTTTGAGCTTAAATGTGTTACATGAATATGTGTTGATGAAAATTTTCGCGTCTTCAATGGAATCAAGTCAAAAATATTGGTTTGCACACTCATGTGATCCAAAGAGTATCCCTTCTTCTACAAATAT
>ML795094.1:0-29351 GCA_009831015.1 Picea engelmannii
GGCTGATGTAGATGCAACATTTTCTTGAGAAACTCCTATCTATCCTCCTTAAATGTTTCCTTTTATTTTTGTGTGTCAAACTACTTCTGTGGCTCAGTATTCTTCTTAACCCATTTGTGTTGCACTGGATCTTGTTTTGTTGCATTAGTTCCTATCTTGGTTGCTCCTTGAGTGACTATATTCATGTTTCTCCCATCATCCCTGGCTTCTGCATAAATCCAATGGACATTTTGATTGTTTTGGTTCCTTTTTTCTTGGATTTTTCCCAAGAGTGTTGGACAGTCTTTTGTGTCATGGTTTGTTGTGCGACAATACATACATGTTGTTGGTGGAAGTGGACAATCCCTTGCGTAATGTCTCGGTTGTTGAAATTTTAGGCACACTATTGGTCCTCTACCTCATCTAAATCCTCCTCTGCCTTGTCCTCCACCTCTGTATCCACCTCGATCTCCTTGTGGTGCATTGTACGGGGGTACCTACTTATATTTCATGGGGCTATACTATGGATGCACATTATTGTACTACATCTACACATTGTTGTATTGCTCCTACACATTGTTGTATAGTGGTGTTACATGGCTGAACTGAGTCGCATCTTGTCCTGTCATCATTTCTTCTTGAACCCTATAATTATCTGAAGTTCTTTCTCTCATTAGCTCCAACGTTCTACAATCCTTATCATCATGACCCACTGACTTGCAAAAATTGCAATATGAACTTTTGGGTACTGTCTTATACTTCTACATCATTGGACAATGATATGGATCATTCCCATGCATTTTAAAAATCTCACACCATGGTCCTCCTATTGACAAGGGTTTTGGTACACCTGTTTCCATATACTGCGCAAAAGTTGGAATTTCATTCTTATGGTGTCCTTCTATCCTGCATAGGGTACACCAAACAACTTCTCTTTTCTCTTTTCCCTTATTCTGGTTAAGTTGAAATGTTATATTCTTCAAATCCTCCTTCAACTCATCTATTGTTGGATTTGTCTTCTGATATTGGTTCTCTTCCAGTTGTAAGGCTTCTTGTAGAGCCTCTTCATGATTTTGGAACTTTTGTTTTCTTAATGGGTATTTCAAGTGTGGTAACAGTGAGTTCACAAATAAATTCCTATGTTGCATGTCAATAATTGCATATTTCAACTTACCTTTCAAATGTTTGAACCTATGATCAATATCCCAAACAAAATCACTTGGTTTTTTCTCGATTTCAATCATTTCATTCATGTATTGGTCTTCTGAGATGGGATTATGAAATTCATTTATCAGTAGTTTTTTCACGTTTGCAATAGTCTTTGGTACTCCATGTGCACTGTTTACATCTAGGCTCATGTACTAGCCCAATGCACGGTCTCTTAGTGTGATAGCTAACTGCGCAAGTTTTGTATCCTCATATGTGATCTTCTTTTATTCCCATATCTTCTCACATATGAATATGTGTTTTTCAGGGTCCTCTAATGCCTCTCCGCGAAATTCTGGTTATCTATCATGGGATCATGTCTTTCCATTTTGAACTGTATTAAACTAATGCCTCTGCGTGGTGTAGAAAATTGATTGTTACCTCCTGAACTAGCTCCCCCAGTTGATGCTTCTTGATTGAATCCTTGTCTTTCTTCTTTTGTTCCACTAAAATTCGGTTGTCTAAATGCCGGTGTTCTTTCTGGTGTATTAGTCACACATGGGGTTGTAGGTTCCAAATTGACGGTGATCTGCATTGGAGTTATGCCTTTTGTTCCTGACCCTACACCTCATGTTTTCCTTTCATATGTTTCATGCAGGATTTCCTCGATATTCTCCACAACCCATAGATCCTCTACCTCTTATTAATCGCTTGACAAGAACTCTTTGTTGGGTATGGTTCTCCTCTTGTTTTTTATTTTATATTGGTAGGGTACTCCGCTGTGCATCTTTCCAGCTTTTTCAATTATCTGTTTTATCTATTCTTCCTCCATCATGATTGGGTCCATGGCCTTCTTCTTCTTTCCCTTGTCCATCTCCTCTTCCATATCTCAACTTCCTGTCAGTGCTTACCCCCCTCCCCCCATGCACGCGGGGAAGTTTAGTTGTCTGATTCCATGGTAATCACATCGTTGTCATACAATAAAATCTTGATTGAAGTATACAATGATATGATGTAACTACCTCTAGATCCTTTTAGAAAATCCTGCTCTGCTTTGGTTTAAGACTTTGCAGTATCTAATGCAAATTCAATGATAAACCATGCAACAATATTGTTTAACTAGAAATCTACTGCGTGCATAAATTTGTTATTAACTCGTTGTAACTGCACGATCTCCACATGATTCCACTCCAGCTATCTCAGTTGGTTTGTAGGGTGGTTTTCCTTTAACCTTAATAACCACTACTACAACAAATGTGGGAAATCATAGAAAAATACCTCATGTAGGTTTCTAAACATGTATTTGTCGAGATATTTGTGTGGTGTTAACTTAGGGTTTTTTTTGTCCTTCTACGCAAACTCAAGTTTGTTTGTTTTCAACCATCTTTCAATCTCTGCCTTCATTGGATTCCATGGCCTGAACATTCCCTTCTATACTTTCATTCTCCACGCGTTTATGCACAGATCCCGTCCACTCAATCCTTTGGAGTTCCAGGCGACAACAAAACCATTTGTTGGTTGTTTCTCTCTTACCTCTTCTTGGGTTGACCCAGGTTCAGATCTCAACATGTTGGCAACAAAACCCTCCAAAAACTATTGGCCCTCCTGGTACACCAGAAGGAAACGTTGCGCAAAGGGTGTGCATCGCAGTCTCACCCAAGATAGCTTTTATGGGTGATTGCAATACTCAAGTGTTTGCAGCCTAGGAATGAGTGGGGATATGGGATTGTGTTCTTCCTTCTTTATGCATCATCCTTGTTAATTATTCAAGTACTTCTATGATTCATTCATATTTAAACCTATATTCAAGTACTTCTATGATGCATTCATCTTTAAAACTATGCATGCATGTTGATATAACTAGTTTAGCCATTCATTCATAAGCTAATCATCAATAGAAAGTAAACATTCATTAACAATCACATAGAACACAAGGTTTACCATGGTTCACCCCCTCTTGGGGCTATGTCCACAAAGATTTGTCTTCTCTACTCTTTTATTTAATTTAATACAACATATTTCATCACGTGTATTACATATTCAGTAATACAATCAAGATTGAGGGTAAGAACCCTCTAGGAGGCTAACTAGATCACACCAAGCTCCTCAGCCTATGACCCAACCCTTATATACTACCTTACTCGACTCTGCTACAAGACCTATTATCATTACCAAATTATAAAATTCATAATAATCAACTCTCTATGTTATTATCTTAAATGAACTCTCATATATCTCTCTATCTCACATCTGTTTATATATGTTTCTCTCTCACCTAGACCTCTTAGGTCCTTATTTATACTATTTTATCGTCTTATATCCATTACAATCTTGTCCAAAACCCTGACCCTATCATGGTTAGGCTTGTCTTCCTGAACACCATGTTTCTTTTCCTCTTGCATGTTGATTTTCCTTCTTTTTATGCATGTTTCTTTCTTTCCACCTGTTGCGCGCACTCCAAAATTAGGTCTTCCTTTCCAAAAATAGGTCTTTCCCCAAAACCGATCTTTCTCCAAAAATAGGCCTATGCCCAAAATATACTTCCTTCTCAAAATAGGCATGCACCCAACAATTGTGTTTGTTTATAAGAGACAAAGCAACACAGGTATACTTCCAGACATTTGTTCACTATCTCAGTTTATCCATCAGATTGAGGATGATATGATCTATGAGACAATTGAGTACCCAAACATGAAAATAATTCTGTCCAAAAATGTCCAGTGAAGATGGGATCTCTGTCACTTACAATAATCTTTGGGCTTCTGTGTATATTTTGAACTGTCTCCATGAATGCGGTAGCAACTGTACTAGCTTTGAAAGGATGAGAGAGTGCTCAAAAGTGTGCGTACTTGGTAAGTCTATCAACAATCACCATGATGACACTCTTTCCCTTAGACTTTGGTAACCCTGTGATGAAATCCATGGGAACCTCCTCCCAACGTTGACTTGTAATTGTTAATGGTTGTAAAAGACCCGGGGTATTAATTGTTTCCACCTTATTTTGTTGGAAAACCAAACATTCAGCCACAAACCTTTGAACATCAATTTTAAATCCATCCAAAAAAAATTCCCTCTTGACCTATGATAGGTTTTCAAAAATCCTGAGTGCCCTCCTACCAGAGAGGTGTGCAATTCCAAAAGTACCTTTTATTTGATTTGGGTGTTCTTACATAAATGTAAGCAATATTTGTACTATAGTGAATCATTTTTCCATGTAAATGTATCGAATGCACTAGAATCTTGCTGCAACCTTTGAATGAGAGTCCACACTTCTTCGTCATTCTTCCATTCATCCCTTGATTTTGTTATCCAATTAGGTTGGATGATAGATATAGCACAAAGAAATTCTTGAACATCTTCATCCTTTCTTGAGAATGCATCTGCCACAACATTTTTCTTTCCCTTTTTGTAGATGATTTCAAAGTCATAACTCAACATCTTGGTCACCCATTTTTGTTGCTCTTCTGAAGATAGTCTTTGCTCCAAGAAGTATTTAAGACTTTCATGATCAATTTTTTTCCGATAACTTCTTCCTTCATTCTAATATGATGATACCTTGAATGGAGAGACAACTTTGTGAAGTAGATTGCTCCATGTAGTTCAACTAACAATTCATCAATGACGAGAATGGGAAACTTATCTTTAAGGGTGATCTTGTTGATCTCTCTAGAATCTGGACACATATGCCATGAGCCCTCTTTCTTGAGTACCATTACCACCAGTGCAGAGTAAGAACTTTGGCTAGGCCTAATAATTCCATCCTCTAACATTTTGATCCAGGGGATCAAAATATGATCAAAAATCAAAGTGCTCAGAATTGCTTCCAAACGGACACATGCGTAGGCCTCGTCCTCATGATCCCAACACAACTTGAATGGGCTCAAACGGATGTGGTATAAGTGAGATATCGCGTTCTGTCCGCTTTGCCAAATAAGAAAAAAATTGTTGACTGTATAGTCCATACAGTGTTGATGTGGCATGTCCATACTACTGACATGGCAACTGACCATATTGACACATGGCAGGGTCATGTGGATTACTGACTGTGCAGAGGTGTTGATGTCGCATGTCCATATTGCTAACGTGGCATGTACGTACGAGACAGTACCAACACGTGGAAGAGGTGACATGGCAGAGGCTGACGTGGCAGGTGACCATATCAACACGTGGCAGAGGTGATGTGGATGTTGAGTTGGAATTTTCAGATGGCTACACGTGTCAATTGTTGAGCTAGTAGTTGATTACGTGGTAGAATTGTGGACCAATAGAATGGTGCCACATGGCCGAGACATGGGCTGCCACGTGGCACCCCCTCAAAGGCATAAAAGTGGGTTTGTGTTCACAGGGGTTGGAAACCATGACCTCTGGAGATGTGGATGAATTGGCAGGGCTGGGCTACCATCCCACCCACACGGTGTTTCTTACACCTATATTATTTGCTAATTATTAAAGTTTGTTATATGGTATCGTTTGTCGGGGTTTGGGTCGGGGCTTAGCCCGAACCCCCGGTTATATTTCTTCTGCCATATGAATAGAAACACAAACTTGCACGGGGGGTTTAAAACTCACCTCCAAATGGTCAACTGATACACACCCAACCACCTGTCAATCCCTCATACAACCGTTGCAACGGGTGCTGGATTTAGCGCATAAGACCTGGACACTTGGGATCCATACGACCAACACCTCCACCGTTGGGGTGCTAATCGCGCTAACAATGCGACAAAATGCCTAATTTTGTGGGAAGGTGTGTGTGCTGAGTTTTTGGCATGGAAAATGCCTGTGAGCCAGGTTCAGTCAATCTGGGTGTGTTTTGGCGAGCAAAGACAACAAAGAATTGGGAGAAAATTCCAGGGAGTGATTCCAATTGATTTTTTGGCCAAACCAGGTGCAGGAAGAGCCCAACTAGGGGTTTTTGGATGTCTTGTAGCCATTGAAGCCATCCATTTCTCATTTTGAGCATTGTAAAGGATTGATTTTGAAAATTTGAGCATTAACGAAAAAGATCCATTGGAAGCTGGACCAAGAGATGTAGCCCAAGAGAGGGGTGAACTCCTTTATCATTTTGTTCTGTTAATGTGTGTTCTATGATGCTTGTTTATGATTGTTTATGCTTCTTATGATTAAGTAAGAAACTCATTAATATTTATGCGTTTGTAACTTGATCCTATTACCCAAGCACATACCATATCACTTGCAATTTTAAAAATATTCAAGCCTTTACATTTTCAAATCAAGTTGGAATCAGAGCATAGGTTTTTGAAGGTTTGATTGTTTGCAAGTGATTTTGTAATGATTCTTACAAGGTTGAATATCACGAGAGGAGAAGGTCAACTTGTAGAGCCAAGTTCTCAACTGCCAAGAAGGAGAACTACACAATCACCTCAAGATTCAAGGAGATATTCACCAAGTATGGCTCATGAGGAGAGTCATGAAACTCTTCCTTCAGAGGATGAAACTTTCAGAAAAGATTTCTATGATATGACAAAGATGGTGAAATTTTTATTTGAAGAAAGAAATGCAAGATTTCAAGGTGAAAGCTCAAACCCTCCAAAGGGTAATGGAGATAGTGGTGATAAAACTCCAAAGGGAAATGGAGGGAATGGTGATTCTCAACCTCCTTCACCTCCATCTTCCACCTCTTCTACCATTTCACAATCACCTCCAAATTCTCCAAAAGAACATGGTAAAACTCCTCTACAAACTCCTTTGCTTAAGTTTGATATTAAGCTTGAATTGCCTATGTACAATGGAGAGGTAAATGCTGAGAAATTGGATAATTGGATTCGTCAGATTGAAGTGTATTGTAGGATACAAAGGATCAAATATGATGAAACTAAGATTCAGCTTGCTTCTCTAAGATTGGAAAGTGAAACACTCATTTGGTGGGAAGCAAAAAATCAAGAGGGCATGAAGAAAAATGGTAAAGTTTTATCCTCTTGGAATGATTTTATTGTTACACTTAAAAAACAATTTTATCCATTAGCATACATGAAGAAAGCTATTATGGATTGGCAAAACTTTAGAGAAGCTAAATGGAAAAGTGTTCAAAGCTACACTCAAGAATTTAGAAGAAGGGCTTTGATTTTGGTTATAGATTTGTCTTCTCAAGAAACTTTACTCAAATATATTGGAGGATTGCATAGCTACTTGAGACACACAATACTTATGTTTAACCCTATAAGTCTAGATGAAGTTTGTGTACAGGAAACACATTTGGAAGCAAGAGGGAGGAATGAAACTCAAGAGGGAAACAAGAAACCTTTTGTTCATGGAGACAAAGGAAAGAAGAAGTTTAAGGGAAATGGAAGAAGTAATTATTTAGTCAAGAAAGAGGGAGAGAAACTCACATGTAAAAACTGTTCAAAAGATGGCCACGATGAAGACCATTTTCGGAAACTTCATCCTGAAAAGAGACCCAAAAATTTCAGCCATAAGGAGAAACCAAAGACTACTGAAACTGTACAACATGATTTAGGTTCTAATTCGGGTGATGAAACAAATATTACAGCCATGGGTTTTCAAGGTAAGGATTATATTGCAAGTACTAGTTCTTCAAGTAGTAGTAGCCTCAATGAAACTCAACATGAAAAATAAACAAAAGAGCATTCCCATATAAGGGTGATTTCAAAGAATACCAAGATAGATACTCTTTTTTATACTAGATCTCAAGAAAACCTCATATCTGAAGACACTGTCAAGAAACTAAAATTGGAAACTACTCCACATCCTAAACCATACCCTCTAGGATGGATATGTGAAAATGCCAAATTGCATGTGACAAGAAGGTGTAAACTTAGATTTTTCATCACTACAAATTTTATAGATGAGGTAGAGCTTGATGTTATTGCTTTGGATATATGTGGTATTGTGTTGGGAATCCCATACTTATATGATACAAGAGCCATATTTCATCGTCATGGTAACAAGTATCATTTGTTTAAAAATGGATTTGAGTACATTGTTAGAGAACATACAAAGAAGTTGATTTTTTCACTTGTAAATGATGGACAAATGAAGAGATTACTCAATGCTAGTAATAATTTTGTCCTCTTGATATTCAAATCCAAAGACAATGTTGAAAAAGAAGCTTTCCAAGGTTGTGATTCAAATTTGAAATCTGATTTATATGCTGTTGTTAACCAATATGATGAGATTTTTCAAGAACCAAAGGGATTGCCTCCAAAAAGGGCCATCCAACATGAGATACAATTGCAACAAGATTGTCCTCTTCCAAACATTGGTATGTACAGGATGTCAGTCATGGAGAATGCTAAAATTAAAAAACAAATCCAAGAGTTGCTTGATAAAGGGGTCATCATGCCAAGAACATCACCATGTGGATCACCAATTGTTTTAGTGCCAAATAAAGATGGTACATGGCACATGTGTGTAGATTTCATGGCCTTGAACAAGATTACGGTAAATAATCGTTATTCTCTTCCTATAATTGATGATTTGCTTGATCAATTGAAAGATTCTAAGTATTTTAATAAATTGGATTTGAGAAGTGGATATCATCAGATTAGGATTACTGAAGGAGACACTTGGAAGACAACTTTAAAAAAAAACAGGGTTTGTTTGTGTGGATGGTAATGCCATTTGGACTTTGAAATGCTCCTGCTACATTCATGAGAGTCATGAATGATGTTTTAAGGCATTTTCTTGATGATTGTGTGATTGTCTACATGGATGACATTTTGATATTTAGAAAATCTCGTGAAGATCATGTTATGCATGTAAAGCAAGTTATGGATGTCTTAAAGAAAGAAAAATTGTTTTTGAAGATGTCTAAATGTGAGTTTGGGAAGACCTCACTTGTTTACTTGGGACATATTGTTGGAGAAGGAGAACTGAAAATTGATCCTTCCAAGGTCAAGGTCATTTTGGATTAGCCAAAGCCCAACGATGTGACAGAAGTAAGAAGCATTTTGGGAGCATCCCAATATTGGAGAACTTTTATTGCTAACTTCTCTTCAATTGCAGCTCCATTACATGTAGTGAAAAGCATCAAGCAAGTTTCCCAATGGGGAGGAAAGAAACAAAAATAATTTGATGCATTGAAGGAGAAGATTAGTTCATCTCTAGTTCTTGCACTTCCAAATTCGAGACAACCATTTGAGATCCAAAAAAATACAAGCAATTATGCAATGGGAGCAGTATCGTTGCAACATGCTAAGCCCATTTTTTTTCATTCTGAAACTTTTAATGGTATGCATTGGTGCAAAGTGTGAAAAAATGGAAAGATTATTTGTTGGGAAAAGAAACTATCATTCACACAGATCATCAACCATTTCAATACTTACAATCACAAACAAAGCTACAACAAGCAAGGCAGTTCAGATGGATGGGTTTTCTACAACAATTTCACTTGGTTATAAGGTATTAAAAAGTCATTTATAATAAAGTTGTTGATATGTTGTCTAGGCCTATTGTTAGTGCTTCAATTATTCTTAAGCATAATTCTATCATGCATGAGAACTATGTTGAACAATATGCTTTAGATGTTTATTTTAAAGAGGTTTATGCAACTTTGTGTCATTCTAACCAAGTTGAGGAATTGGATTACCATGTGCATGATAAGCTTTTGTATCATCTTGGCAAGCTATGTATTCCACAGGGTGAAAGAGTCAACATCATAAGGGAGGCTCATTCTTCTCTTATTGCTGTCCACTTTCGTGTAGGCAAGACAATGGCTAACCTGCAAAGGTATTGCTATTGGCCTAAAATGAATGAAAGTGTTTCAAGATATGTAAGAGGATGTTCTTTATGTGCTACCAGCAAGCCTAGAAAACTGAAAGTTGGGTTTGTATACTCCACTTCCGGTTTCTTCTCGTCCTTAGGAAAGAATTTCCATGGACTTTGTAGGAGGTCTACCTATGTCTCAAAAAAATCATGATTATCTTTATGTTGTGGTTGACCATTTCAACAAAATGTGTAGTTTGATGCCTTGTAAGAAGCAGGTTACAGCTGAGCAAACAACACATATGTTCTTTCAACATGTTTGGGTACATTTTGGGTTGCCTAAATCCATTATTTCTGATCGATATTCTCGATTTATTGGAAACTTTTGGTCAAGTTTATGGGCACTTATGGACACCAAGATGAAAAAGAGCACAAATTTTCATCCACAAAACAAGGATGATTTTAAGAATGGAAATTTATTTTAAAATGTAGAAACCTTGGAGAATATTAATAATCCTTCATATGCCATCTATAAATGTTTGGCGATAGTTTGGTAAAAATATTCAAATATATAAGGATTTTATGTAGTTTTTATAAAATTTGGCGATTTTTAAGGTAAAATAATTGTATCCTATAGAATTTGGGAGAATCATTTTTAAAATAGAGAATCTCTATTTTGGAAAAACCATGGAAAATTAGCCCATGAGCAAAATTTAGCCCCTAAAATCATCCCTGCCACAAACCGATTGTCAAACAAAAGTGGTTAATAGAACAGTAGTGCATCTTCTTCGTGGTTATTACAACAAGAATCCTAATCTTTGGGATGAGCACCTACACTACATTCAACATGATTACCACTGGACTAAGCACTCTTCAACTCAAACATCTCCATTTGAGGCATGTTTTGGTTATTTTCCCAAATCTCCTTTTAGATTTTATCTTTGGGAAAGACATTGCTATTTATGGTCAATATGACATTGATAGGGAAAATAAGTTCATTGAGCAAATTCAGTTGGTGCATCAAATGGTACAAGAACAGTTGGAAAAGAGCCAAGCCAAGTACAAGAAAAGACATGAAAAGCGTCATGTTGATCACAGTTTCCAAGTTGGAGATGAAGTTTGGATTTGCATTAGCAAAGAGAGGCTTAAAGGAGAAGGTTAAAAACTGAAACCAATTAGATATAGACCTTTCAAAATTCTTAAAAAGATTGGTAACAATGCCTTCCGTTTGGATTTGCCTCCTTATATGAAAATGTATGTAGTTTTCAATGTTGATAATTTGAGATTGTGTGAGCCTCCTTTGATTGATGATCAATGAGAGCATGTTCAGATTCCTTCTATAGATGATTTCTCTCCATATGAAGACAGAATCCTTGACAGGAAGATGAGAACTTCAAAACTAGGGAATGTGGAATACCTTCAAATTGGTCTTAAAGGCACAAATCCAAGCAAGGCCAAGTGGATTGAGGTTGGAAAGGTGAGGGAACTGTACCCTCATCTTCAGATAGACTGAAAGTAGTCTTTTGGAGATCCAAACTCTTCCCAATGGGGAGGAGTGATCCAGGGGATCAAAATATGCTAAAAAATCAAAGTGCTCGAAATTGCTTCAAAATGGACAAGTGCGTAGGCCTCATCCTCACAATCCCAACGCAACTTGAACAGGTTCAAACATACGTCATATGAGTGAGATATAACATTTTGTCTGCTTTGCCAAATAAGAAATTTTTTGTTGAATGTATAGTTCATACAATGATGATGTGGCATGTCCATACTGCTGATGTGGCAGCTGATCGTACTAACATGTGGCAGAGTGACGTGGATTGTTGACTGTGCAGAGGTGCTGATGTGGAATGGTCGTACTTCTAACGTGGCATGTCCGTACGGGACACGTGGTAGGTGACCGTACCGACACATGGAAGAGGTGATGTGGAAGCTAAGTTGGACTTATCATATGGTGACACGTGTCAATTTGCTGAGTTGATAGTTGATTACGTGGAAGAATTGTGGACCCATAGAATGGTGCCACATGGCCCATACATGGACTACCACATGGCACCCCCTCCAAGGCATACAAGTGGGTTTGTGTTCACGGGGTTGGAACCCATGACCTCTGGGGACATGGATGACTTGGCAGGGCCGGGATACCAACCCGCCCACACGATGTTTCTTACACCTATATGGTTTTCTAATTATTAAAGTTTGTTATATGGTATGGTTTGGCGAGGTCTGGGTCGGGGCTTAGCCCCAACCCCCGGTGATATTGCTTCTGCCATATGACTACACACACATAATTGCACGAGGGGTTTAAAACTCACCTCCAAATGGTCAACTAACACACGCCCATCCACCTGCCAATCCCTCATAGAACTGTTGCAATGGGTTTCAGATTTAGCGCCTAGGACCTGGACACCTGGGATCCATGCGACCAACACCTACGCCCTTGTGGCGCTAATCGCGCTAATGGTGCAAGAAAATGCTTGATTTTGCGAGAAGGCACATTAGCTAATGTTTTGGCATGAAAAATTCCCATGAGCTAAGTTCAGTCAGTCTGGGTGCATTTTGGTGAGCAGAGACAACAAAGAATTGGGAGAAACTTCCAGGGAGTGATTCCAACTCAGGTTTTGACCAAACTAGTTGCAACAAGAGCCCAACTAGGGGTTTTTGGATGTAATGGAGCCATTGAAGCCATATATTTCTCATTTTGATCATTTTAAAGAACTGATTTTGACGCTTTGAGAATTAATGAAAAAGATCCATTGGAAGCTGGACCAGGAGATGTAGCCCAAGAGAGGGGTGAACTCCTTTATCATTTTTTTGTGTTAATGTGTGTATTATGATGGTTATTTATGACTGTTTATGTTGCTCATGATTAAGTAAAAAAATCATTAATATTTCTGTGTTTGTAACTTGATCCTATTACCCAATCACATACCATATCAATTGCAATTTTAAAAAGATTCAATCCTTTACATTTTCAGATCACGTTTCTTCAACCATACACCCAATTTTACTCTTTTGGGAATGAGGGCATCTACAAGGCCTAATGTTAGGTGGAGCACTCCCAGGAATTAAGTGAATAGCATGATCATGATCACAATTGGGTGGAAGACCTCTGGGAATATCTTCAAATACTTTTGAATTCTTATAAATGACCCCTTGAAGATCTAGGGGAATAGTTGGCTTAGATGTTTGAACATCTAGTGAGCATAGATGTACAATTACACCCTGATGCCCCTTTTTCAATAATTTTTTCATGCCATTAGAGCTTACCACCTTACTGGGTTTCCCTGTGATACCCTTTAACTCAATTTCCTTTCCTTCCAATGAAAAATTCATGAAAAGTTCTTAAAAATTAAAAGCCATAGTTCCCAATGTTTGTAACAATTGGACCCCTAGTACGACATCAACACCACCCATGGGTATAGAAACTATTGGACTATTCATTACATATTCCCCCATAGTAAGATTTATCTTATGGCATTTTCATGAGCAATTGATAGTTCTTCCATTTGTAATCATTACTTGAAACTCTGGTGTTGGATATATAAAGAAATTGAGAGATTTGGCTAATTTGCAGTGAATGAAATTATGAGTACTACCAGAATCAACTAACACTATTACCTTTTTATTTTTGATATATCCTTTGATCGTGAGGGTTTGAGGAGTGATAATTCTAGCCAATGCATGACATGATATGGTGGGAGTCATCTCTTAAGAAGAAATCTCTTCTACATCTTCATCTTGAGATGGCTCTTGCTCTAGTTCTTATTCTCCTTCTCACCACACTTATGTCCCTTACTATACTTGCTGTCACAATTAAAGCATAAACCTTTTTCTTTTATTTCCTCCAATTCTTGAGGTGTTAGCCTTGTAGGTTGACATGGTTTAGAAGAAGGAACAATATTCTCTCCGTATATGTTAGGGGTGGCCCTTTTAGTAGCCATAGCTAGATTTTTACTTTCAACATTTCTCGCCACCCTGAATGCATTCTCCAATGATTTGGGTTCCCAAAGGCGAACCTCATGTTGAGTGCTATCCTTTAAAGTTCATATGAAGACATCAATTAGGTTCTCATGTAGAATATGTGTTACCTTTATATTCAATCTTTGGAAGTTCTCAATGTGCTCTGCAACTGAACCCTTTTGCTTGAGATTTATCAATTGGATGAATAAAATATTGTTCATTGTATCCTCATAGTGTGCTATCATTTCTTGCATTAAAATTTTCCAAGTGACAAGTGATTTGCGAGAACAAAGCCATCGATACCACACAAACTGATTAGGTTCTAAATATAAGGACACAATTTGTACCTTTTGTGTTTGAGGCATATCATGTAGATCAAGAACTACTCCATTTGGAGTATCCATGTGATTGGATCCTTGCCGTCAAACTTTCTCATATCGATCTTAGTAAATTGGTTGGTCTTCAACACAAAGTTGGAGTTTCTCCAGTCTTGATTCATCTTCCTTGTTTCCTCATCATGAATTTCATGGGATACATTGTCACTTTCAGGTGGTCTCTCTATGAGAGACTTTTTAAACCCTTCCATGATCTCCTCTTTTAATCCATCCATAGTAGTATCCATCATTGTTTACATCTTAGCTTAAGTTGAATCCATCATCCTTTGTAGTTCATCTTTTGTTACTGCCTTCTTTTGTAAATCATCTATGTCCTTGTGTATTTCTTCGCCTTCATCAAGAGTCCAAGTAGGAATTTCTGAGGGCTTATTTGGTGTAGAAGTTCCCTTTTTGGTGGTATGTTGGCCAAGTATCACTATAAGGTAGGAATTCCTAATTCACTTAAGTAGACTTCCTCACAGAAAAGGGAGTGTAAAGTGCTATAGATCTCTGATGTATGTGCGGGGTCCAACAATAGTACTTGGCCCAATATCTCAAGTCACTAAATAAGGATGCTTGACCATTCCCTTAACCATACTATCCGACTACCCAGGTACTAGAGGGTGATCTCCCCAAGTGTTTTTCTCAGTGTATTATAGAAACAAGATGACCAAATGGTTTACATGGTTCGTCATAGGATTCTAGGGGGTCTCCCAATATACGCTAGGTACGTGGGAGATCAAATAAGTAGTAGTGTTGTCTAATGTGTAATCATTCGAAAGGGGCCTTCTGATATAATCTAGGTACGTGGAAGAGCCACACAGTCCCTGGGTTGTAGCGTTGACAAGTAATGAAAACTCCTACGTTTAAAGACGCCAGAATACGAATGTACCTAAAAAACCATAAGATTATCCCAGATTTATGTGATACTAATTTTATCCCACTTTATTCCACTTTTTGAATCACCCCAATTGGATCTTCTAGTCAAAAGATATGCAAATTTCCCAAAAAATGCACCTTTTAAAACCTTGATTTGCAGATTGTTATGCTAGTTAACCTTTCTTTTGTTGTAGCTCTGCAATTTTGGCCCTTATGACTATTAAATTTATGCTTGAGATAGAATTATGTGTCTTCTTTCCAACCCCACAGGTTATACCAAGATTGGATTCTCCAATAGAATTTTATGATAACTTTCCCAAGATGTGTTGATTTTTTCCTTTTCAGGAGAGAGAACTTGCATGGAATTCCATGTGTTTTAAATTCATACCAATAAAACTTAGGTCCATACCCTAACCAATAGAATAGGTCTCATTCAATTTGGAGGTTTGTAGCTTCAGATATACCAGTTTTCCAAAGAACGTGTGTTTTAGACTGAAATATGGACCAACCAAAAACTCTACTTTCCTCAAGGAATAAATTTAAGAGTACAATGAATAAAGGGTATAAATTTGTACAAAATACACTTCACTATTACTCCTTCGTACTGTAAAAATTTTAGAACCTGAAACCAAGATGAAAATAATTGGGACTGAAAATTCCAAGAAGACTTTTTTCAGACTAGTTTCGGGACTAGTAAAAAACCCTAACTTGAACAGGATGTATCTCCAAAAATATAATGAAATAGATCTAAAATTTGGACCCAAGTTATATATATATGTCGCGTCTATACCATAGAAATTTCAGATCCTGAAACCTTTCATAAAATAAGTTGTAGCAAAAATTCCAAGAAGACTTGTTTTGAAGAAGCTAGTTCCAAGGATTTTCTAGCTCTGATACCAAATGTTAAGAACCAAATATCAAAATAGAATAGAAACCTTAGCATAAGTACTCAACACCTTGAAAAAGAGAGAAATTTAGATAATAATCCTCTTCAAGGGGGAATCCTCCTTATACATCATATGAATTCACAATTACCATATAATTCCAAAGGAAAAGGTCTTCTTGGTATATATAGGAGACTAGGAGGTACAATTACAACTAATGGATCCAAGACGACATAAATAAAATAAAAATACTAATGTAATATTACCCAATTAAGGGGTAATGTGCCACAAATTAGGGATTAAGATAAAATAAGAGAAAACCAGAGCAAACTGGAGAACAGAGTCAAGCTATAACTACCAGAGAACACATTGAATGCCAATTAAGGAACCTGTCACCCAAGACGAATGGGGAAAGATCCGCTAGCAGTACCACTAGTCCCCCGTGGGGTGAGTAGGGAAGGATATATTCTTAGAAATATTGTCAGCCTAAATTTTCTTAATCATGACATTACCGATGAACAACCATTTTTGGAGCTGGCTAGGGAAAAATATTCATGTGTTGAGAGCGTACCGGATGTAAGGGCCCGCATCGCTTCCAACAGAAAGTTGCATGAATATTTGAATGGAGTCGGTTCCGGGTTCGAGGGTTATGAACGCTTCATGACAGTAAATGAGAAGGAAACATATTAGGATCCCACTGAAAGATAAGTTGTTCGGAAATTGGCTTCGTATATGATGCTCAAATTGAACATGAAGGATTTACCAAGGGTCGTAGACGAAGAGGAGGATGGTATCGGCCTCAAGAAACCTCAGTGGATTATCGACATAGAAGATGATTTCGGGAAGAGGAAGCTTAACAAAATTATTTTTCCCGATAAAAGAGATGCTTTCTCCATGGGCAACACGACCCTTAATGTTTTCATCCAGACTTAGGTTGTTATTAGGCAGGAAGAGGCCTTCAAGAAGGAGAAGGAAGAAAATCTAAGGATTATTGCGAAGAAGCATAAGGAGTAGGAGGACAAGGCCAAGAAATCATTCAAGGAGAGGAATGAAGCCATGAGCATGGCGCAGAAGACCCATGCAACAATCCAAAAGTTGTATAAGGAAATTTCAAAATTTCCCCTAGTAGTCAAAGTGACTATGGAGGAACAAGTGCAAACGATCGGTGAAGTCATTAAGGGATTTCGATAAAAAATAGAAGAATTAAGCTAAGGAGCATGCTAGGATCACCAAAAGAGGTGCACGAAGACATAGAGACAACGAAAACCACAATAGGTGCTGATATCAAGAAGATTGAGGGTGAGTGCGTGAAACTTTGTGAGGAGAACACACAAGTGTGGAAATAATTGATAGAAGATCCGGTGATGAAGGTCGTAGATGCCGAGCTAAGAGAAGTGAAAGAACATGCATAACAAGCAACAGAAAAGGAGGCTACACTACCACCAGGAGCATGCATGTCAAACATTTTGGCATAGTCGTAGGCATAGGTAGAAGTGGAGAGAACGAGGGATCAACAAAAGATCTTGCAATAGAGAATGGGACCACCACAACAAGAGGCAATGCAAGTAATTGGAGAGTTGTCCATGGTGCAGGGTAGGGTCAAGCAAGCAGTGATTGAAGTAGATGATAAACTTAAAAACTTGATCGTGCAAGGAGAAGAGGAGATAACAACAACAGAGGCAACAATCATCAAAGTTGTAGAGGGTGAAAATACTACCTCTCAAAACTTCATTTCGACATGGAGGAGTAGGAAACAGGCCTGAGTGGTTTGGGATGAGCCACAAGTGAGTGTTGGGGGATTGTTGGACAAGAAATCTTGAAAATAGTTTTTTCAGTTTTGATAAAGTTTTGAGGAAAAATCTCAAGTATAATAAAAGTGCGCAGAGGAAGAAGGAAATCTAGAGAGTGCACAATTGAGGCGCATCCAACAGGAAAATGCACAAAAGGAAGAAAGGGCACAAAAGGATGACAACGTGCAACTTGAATAATAAAGACAGATGAATAAATAAAGGATATAAATCATAACAGGAGAATGACATCCTGATATTCCAGAAATAGGAGAACAACAAAAAAGAAACATGAAGGATTAAAAGAAGAAGAAATACGTTGAACAACCAGTTAACTGAGATGGCCATGCATTGTAATAGAATATTTTTGGGATGAATAGATTAGGGTTTTAGCCCTAAATTTTTGTATAAATATGTAACAGGTTGGGAGATTAGGGGTCCAGTTGGGTACTATCTTGATGAAATTCGACTACGATACATTAGGTTATGTTATAGTCTTGTGATTGTGGATTGATACTAAGTTCCAGAGTTCTTGAATGTAGTAGTCAATGGTTGAGAAGAATGAATAAATGAATGTTAAAGAGATATTACAGAATCTTGTGTTTTCTATTGTTCTCTGTTTGATTATGCATACTATTTACATGCATCATAGAATAGCTTCATATGATAGTTAATTATGGTGCAATGATTCATGATTATGACAGTAAAAAATATATACAGTAATATGGAATATGAGAAGTATAGGAATATGAATCATGAGTAAGTTAATAACTAAACGAAATAGAGTAGGTGCGCAACATAATAAGGAAGAATGAGATGAATGTTTTCCTTCCATTCCATTACTACTGTAGAATCCTAGTTCTCGCAGTCCCCATAGATACCTCGGGTGAGACTTCATCTATGCAAGAAGGTGATGCCGAAAGGGATGGTGTTTGGTGGATTTTGTTGGTTGTAGATAAGCCGAACCTTGGGTATTTCAACCCACGCACAGAAGAGTGCCAACAATGTCCCTTACCTTTTCGAGCTCGTGGAGGAGAATCTCGCCCTATATAACACAAGAAAAGGGCATCTCCATAGGCAGATTTGGACAAAGCCTCTCCTATAGGGAAACAAGGGAAATCGGTCCCAACTATGGGGACTTAGTTATCCACAGTGTGAAATCGAGAAAATCCAAAGGAGAAATCCTAAAAAATGATTTATCAAAATCCTATGATTGAGTTAGTTGGATTTACATCAGATTACTTCTAACTCACCTAGGATTTGAGGTACCTTTTATCAATTAGGTAATGTGTTTCTTAGCAATAGTCTCCTTTGCAGTTTTGATCAATGGGTCAACATCCCCTTTCTTCCATGATAAGAGGCTTTTGAGGCAAGGGTGTCCTTTATCTCCACTCCTTTTCTTTCTGGTGGTGGAAGGACTAAGCTGAGCCATCGAAGAGGCAAAAACACATGGGGAATTTCAAGGTATCTCTATATCTCCAAATTTAAAAGTGACTCATCTCCTTTTTGTTGATGATGTTCTGATTTTTTGCAACAGACTAAGGAGTGATGCAAAAACTTTGAATAACATTTTGGGGTTGTTTCAAAGAGCCACGAGAATGTAAATAAATGAGATAAAGTCCACACTTTCGATTCATAACATGGAGGCAGAAGATCAGATGGGAAACAAATAACTTTTGTCCTTTGATACAAAGAACCTAGATGAAGGTTTGGAATACTTGGGATTTCAGTTAAAGCCAAATAAATATAGAAAAACATATTGGTTTTGGTTGTTGGAAAAATTGGAAAAATAGTTGAAAGTATGGAGTTTCAGATGGCTATCAAGAGAAGGAAGGTTGTTTCTGGTGAAATCAGTTTTAGANTTGGGATTTCAGTTAAAGCCAAATAAATATAGAAAAACATATTGGTTTTGGTTGTTGGAAAAATTGGAAAAATAGTTGAAAGTATGGAGTTTCAGATGGCTATCAAGAGAAGGAAGGTTGTTTCTGGTGAAATCAGTTTTAGACGTTATTCCTATTTATTGGATGTCATTATCTAGGATTCCCAAATGTATTTTGAAAAAAATAAGGAGGATTTGCTTCAAATTCCTTTGAGAAGGTTCTAAGGACCAATATGTATTTCCATGGGTATACTTGGAAGAGTTGGCAACTCCAAAAATTCTTGGAGGGTGGGGATTAAAAAACATTTTTCATTTTTCCAAAGCGCTAGCTGCAAGTCTAGTTTATATCTACTTTCATAGTTTATGAGTTTTAGAAGTGACTATGAGGGATTAACTCTATAATTATTAATCCTAAGGTAATCATTTTTAAATCTCAAACCATGGAATTATCCATAAACAATAATTATTAATAACACATGCACAAATTTCTAGATGGCAAGAACATATGCATGAATTATACATGACCTAAAATTAAATTTACTTAAAAGGAAATGTGTATGCATTTTGTTGAATTAAAAATATTTTTATTCCTTATTAAAAATATTTTTATTCTTTTCACCTTGTAAACTAAGTTAAGAGGTTGGACCTTTCTTGAACTTATAACTTTCAAATTTGTTTACATTTTTTATTTTTATAACTTGAGCAAGTTATTTAGATATTGAATTGCATCTAAAAGGTCCACCAACTTTATACACTCGCTTTAGTATTTTATTTTTTAAAATAATTAATAAATTATAAAACTTTTGAGATAAAAAACATTATTTATGAAAAACATCAAAATATCAATATTACTATTTATTATATAAAAAAAAATTAACATTAAAATTTATAAATTTTTGTCCATCCAAAAAAAACAACAATTTAATATTTAAAATATTATAATTAAGCATCCATCTAAGCATAATAATATTTATCTTTATTAAATTTATTTTAATTTTATATATAAATGAAATAACTTTTACCATTATATAAAAAAATATAAAAAAGTTAAACCTAAAAAAATAAATTTATATTATTAAATGCATTCTTTAGCAACTTTCTAGAGCTCGATCACATAGTACATTTTAACCTTTTTATTAGCATGTAAATTTGAGAAGTCTCATTTAAAAAAATAAACTTATATTACTAAGTGCATTCTTTAGTGAATGGTTATGCAACCACTGGAATACATTTAAGAGCCTTCTCTGACCTAGATCACATGTCCAAAATTCTTTTCAAATATATATATATATATATATATATATATATATATATATATATATTAATTTTTTTTTTAAGTTTATAAATATTTAATAAATTTATAATAATATAATATTTAATAAATTTAAATTAATATAATATAATAAAATGTTAAATTTTGTAAATTAAGATTTTATTGGTATTTCGTTGTAGATAAATGAAATCGGTAGCCAGATGGAGTTTTTAATTAAACCTATATACTCGTTAAAATAAAGTAGCGTAATTAAAGCTGAAGTGCTTTACAACTTTCAAAAAGAAAAAGAAGATGTTTTTGTTTCCTATATTTATTTAGAAAAAAAATAAATAGTAAATGTCACATTTTTAAAAACCATGAATACATGTTATTGATGATGGCGAGTAGCGACCACATTAATTGAAAACATTTCCTTCAAATATTGGAGAATAAGAATTATGCAATCCAAATATGATAGTCATTTTTTTCCTTTGTTAATTTGTCAGAAACAACATAATATTTGAAGGAAACATTTCCTTAGGTGACAACATATCCTTGAAAATAAAGCAGAATAATATCTGCTTAGGTGACAACATGAGTTTAGGTGACAACATGATATCTGCATCTTCCTCTACTACCTGACATCCCATGTCTCCATTTTTTCTGGATCATTCTGGTCACCTGGATTGAGGGGAGGAGAGTTCTTTGACCCAAGATCGAAAAAGTTAGACGAAGTCCCTACTTCATTCCTTCAATCATTCATTCTGCCACGGGAGGTGCCACTACCCCTGTAAGACTGAGGTATTTGATGAGATCTCTTGCATTCTAGCCACCCTCAAGAATCACAAACTAATATGCCAAAACGAAAAGGTAGAGAATGACCCAACTAATCTGGAAAAAGTTGGATGCCATTGGCATTCCAGACTATTTCCTTTGCCTCATCTCTTCAAAGCTCATGAAAGATCTCATTGCCCTGGCTACGGGATAGGTAATCATGGTGATGGCATTTACAGTAGTTTGATATGACTTTTATGAATTGGATGATGGGGATTACTCTCCATTTTCATCGATCCATTCATTTAGTTGATTTGTTTTAATATTTTGTTTATATATTATAATAGTTTTTTTTGGTTTAACCTAAATTCTAGATTTGAAAATTGATAAATTTAATATATATATATGTAGATACAACATTTTAATTTTTTTTATATTTTGTTATTTAATTTTTTTTATAAATTTATTGGCAAAAACATATAAAAAAAAAGTTACGTGCAAAAGGAGAAGGTTTCTCTCAAGGATTTGATCCACATCTTAATACAAAGTTCAGCCAACACTTTATTTTGCAAAACTTTCTGAATTTTAAATTGGTCAATATACTTACTTTTTTGGTTATGTTCATTTCATATCTCATAAATGTATTTGAAATGTTTCTTCCTCAACTTTTATCATATCCAAATTACCTTTTTTTTTTTTTTATGGATGTATTATGTAATAGCTATTTTGGGGCTAGGTTGATTTAAGAACAAGAGTTGAGATAGATAGAATATATGGGTAAAAACACTCAAGTGTATCTTTATTTTGGAGATAAAATGTACTATTTCATTTTAAAAAGAATTAATACAATTTACAAAGTTTATTGTTTATAAATCTACATTTTCAAAATTGACTAAATATATATTTGATATTGTTATAATTGTGATATTTTTTAGGTAGCTATTTTTTTACTAGAGATAAATTTGATTGAAAATGTAACATTTTATATAACACATTTTTTTTTTAATTAAGGGTGATTCTAATTTATTGTTGTCAATTGAAATGCAATTTTTTAAATAACTTTTTATTATGAAAGATTTGTATGAATATATACCCTTCTCACTGAAATTAGGAACCATTCTTCAAATTTGATCCCTACTCTCTGTGCTAGAATGACTATCTTTTCATAAAATAACATTAATTAATGTCAGGCATAAGTTGCTAGATATCATGACAATGCCATAAACGAGCATCATTTCCATTAAACACTTTAAGTAAATGAAATTGTAGTTCATAAATTCAGAATTCCAATCACCATTATATTTGTTAAATTTATTTAATTTATATTAAAAAAAATCTAAATTGAGTGGAAATTTTGCTTAAATTATAATTCTACCTAATAAGAATTTTGATCTTAAAAATTTTGATTTATTTGAAAAACATATCAAAATTAATTAGAACATTAAGAAGTTATAATTTTTAAAATATTAAAAATGTTATTAAAAAAATAAGAAATAATCTAAAAAAATTATTTTATGTTTAGGTTTTTTTTATTGAATCTAACTTCATAAATCTGCATGAAATCACCTTTTTTTGTTATTTAAATTGTATTTTTGAATCATCCAACAAATTTTCACTAAATTTCCTACAAAATTAAACAAGAAAAAAATAAAAAAACTTTAAAAACTGTTAAATAAAAATATATAACAATTAAATTACTCTAAGAAAAAAGAAAAAAAAAAACAAACAAAAACAAAACACCTAAATTAAGCTATTGGGTTTAACATTTACTTAACTCTGTACAACTCCAATAGCACGACAAAAAGATTTGAACACTTGCTGTCCAACTTAATTTAGGAAAAAAAACAACAAAAATCATGTCTGTGGAACATAATTTTCGGTTGACCATATAATATGGTATCACCAAATCTGCTTTAGATTTACAGATTAAACCTAGTATATTTGGGTGATCACGTTATTCCTATTTTCCAGCTCGCAGAAATTGTTGGCACAATAAACGATGCACCATTCAATGCTACGCATGTGCCCAGTAACCAGGTAAACAATTGTTTGTTGTACGACTGTGGGGGCAAAGTAACACTTACAATTAATTATAGAAAGCGAAATTTCAGTTATACGAGGAGGTACTACAGTCAATCAGCGCGGCAGACTACGTCCACGAGAATAGCTACACGCCCGATAGCTACTACTCAATAATATAATGAATGTCGTTGCCGGAAAATCAGCATGATATTTAAAGAATTGAATTGAATAAATCTCATGAATAACGATGCCCAATTCACATGCATGCCACGCTGTCCATGGGACCTCTTAAATAAAAGAAAAAACACTACTTTCTATGTGGAGGTAGTGGTTAAATTTGATAGGTATTTATCTATTTTTCTTATTTTTAATTGTTAAATATGGGTAATTTTTAAATTCAAATATATATATATATATATATATATATATATAATATAATATAATAACAATTTCTTAAATTTGAATATCTATTTTTGTGTAAAACATACATAATTTAAGTTACAAATTCTATAGTATATGGATGTTGCAACTTGTAAAATGTCTAGCACATTGTCGAAGTTACAAATATTATAGCATAGATTGTGCTCACAACTTACAACAACAATTAGTAATTATTAGTCAACTTTTTTGTTTATGCTTTTAATGGTGTTGTATTTCATAATAATTTTATGTTGGGCCTAGGATGTTTTTGTATTTACAATAAAAATGAACAAAAACACATATGACACATAATATTTAAATGATGAACAAAAATAAAAATAAAACATCACGGAAAGGATAGGAGTGCCCATCAAATTTATACCTTGCTTGGAGGGGTATCTTTGGTCCAAACATATAGATGCAAATCCCTACTAAGTAGGGATGGAATGTGAGGTAATTTAATATTAAATATGGTCAACTATTTAAAAATGTTTATTGATTTAATTATAAATCATTAAATTTGACAGCAGACATCACCAAATTGAAATTTCAAGCTTAATATTAAGTGAGAAGAAATTTAAAACCCTAATACTAAGTGAGAAGAAA
This sequence comes from Picea engelmannii, assembly GCA_009831015.1. Lineage (NCBI taxonomy): Eukaryota > Viridiplantae > Streptophyta > Pinopsida > Pinales > Pinaceae > Picea > Picea engelmannii. The sequence goes on from ML795094.1 coordinate 24,651, forward strand.
TTTAAACAATCCTAACTGAAATTTTCTAAAATTGCTAGAAATGAAATGAAATGCAAAGAAATATTTTTTTGGATAACATAGGTACATCAAATTACTTAAAGGATAGGAGTGCCCATCAAATTACTTAAAGGATAGGAGTGCCCATCAAATTTATACCCTCCTTGGAGGGGTATCTTTGGTTCAAACATATAGATGCAAATCCATACTAAGTAGGGATGGAATGTGAGGTAATTTAATATTAAATATGGTCAACTATTTAAAAATATTTATTGATTTAATTATAAATCATTAAATTTGACAGGAGACATCACCAATTTGAAATTTCAAGCTTAATATTAAGTGAGAAGAAATTTAAACAATCCTAACTCAAATTTACTAAAATTGCTAGAAATGAAATGAAATGCAAAACAGTATTTTTTTTAATAACATAGGCACATGCAATAAGAATCATGTGGATGTAACCAGTAAAGATAATGAGCTTTTAAAATTTCTTTCTAGGAAAAATCAAACCAAGGTATGCTCAATTATTTATTAATATCTTAATGCTTAATTCATAGAAGGTTAAAACGACAAACTAATTTTGGGATGTTATGAAAATCATTTGGTTAGTTGAAATTTTGGTTCTTCTATGAATTTTTAAAAATTAAAAATTGAAAATGAATTTTTAATTTTTACTTCTATTTATTCATTATATTTTAATTTATTTTATGAATCATCAATAATCCTATATACCTTAGAATGTGGCTTAATGGTTGAGATAAGATGTCACCATACAAACAACCTATACAAATGTAAAGTCCTTATATATATGAAGGAAGATTTAAAAAGTGATTTCCTAAGGTATAATTTAAATTTTAATTTATTTTATGAATTATCAATAATCCTATATACCTTAGAATGTGGCTTAATGGTTGAGATAAGATGCCACCATACAAACAACCTATACAAATGTAAAGTCCTTATGTATATGAAGGAAGATTTAAAAAGTGATTTCCTAAGATATAATTTAAATGAACATTGCTTTAAGTGGCAAATAATGGTAACAATAAAACTCTTTATCAAAATAAAGATAACACATTCAAGTGTTTTCATTTACACATAGTTAATCTGCTTGTTTTAAGGTGAACAATATACAACCTGCTATACCACATTCAATGCTGCCTTAAATGATGAAATATATCCAAACATTTATACCAAATTGATCCTACCACATATATATATTACCCCACAACATTGAATGCTAAATGCTAAGTAGAATATATATATATATATATATATACTACCCCCTCCACACACACACACACACACATATATATATATATATATATATATACACTACCCCACAACATTGAATGCTAAATGCTAAGTAGAAGACTGCTTATCACTCACCAAAAGTAGCAGTTCATCTCGTTGTTTATGATGCCAATGAACCTGTTGATCCTCCAGCATCCGAGGCGAGAGGAGCAATGTTTTAATAGTATTGTGCAAATCCAACGTAATTTTTTCTTCCAAATTGAAATGACGAATACCCTAGGAAGTCCTCCAAAGGGCGAGAACAAGGCTGTTTAACCAGAATAGAATAAAATTATATTTAAGTCTTGAACTTTGCTAGTTCAAAATCAAAATTATAATAAAAAAATAAAACTATGAGCATTCAAAATCGCTCATCTGACACATGACATGACATGCAATTTCAATAAACGCTTGAAGGCAATTTCAATAAATGCAATTTCAATTTCAGCAACAGAAGAAAAGTGAAAAAGAATTGAAACAATATTCTGTGACTTTAATTTACAGTGATGAAGAGTGATGAAGACTTCAGTTTCACAGGTATACGATGAGATGTTTTCAATGGATCACTGTGGAAAACACGCGGTTGTATGTTGTGTTTTGATATGGATTCAAGCAAACACCATTCAATCTGTCCTCCTAAGAGATCAAAAAATCAGAATGAATCTCCGTGTTCTTAGACTCATGCATAAAAAATCTTGGATGTTTTGTGTTATGGCATTAACGGGTAACACAAGTGGCCTTAGACGTTAAAGGTACAGAGTTCAGAGTCTCTGAGTTCTTTTTGTCCCACGCCATGCCATGGTATTTGAGCTTTCTCTGTCAAAGTCAGATCACACTTCAAAAGGGACACAAATAACGAGATTGTTAGCTGTCATCACAATCAGAATCTGTTGTCCTGTATCCTTCTCCTTTTTTGCAATAAATATATAAGTCTTCTATGATCTATGCTGATGAGTAAATTTTATTTTTACAGTTTGGAAATAAATGCATATCTGAAGTCCAGCAGGTGACTTCTTATCTCAGAAGATTGACTTGTATACGGGAGATAAGATAATGGCAGCTGAAATTGACATGCAGCTCATAAGAAACCAATAATGCTGAAGCTGAAATATCTTAAGACTGTCACGATGTTATTATTATGAATATCCACTAAAGGATACTGGAGTTTTCACCTTCTGCAATTAGTTGTTGCATTGGTCTGCATGCAAAAATAGCTGTAAAGTCGCTGTAAAGTTAAGGTATCTATAACATTGTAAATTGAGTTTTTAATAGATTTGTGAAGTGATGAATTTAACAGTTTTCAACCAATATGTCTACTCATGATAAGTTAATTGGATGAATATTGTCTTTCCAATTTTATTTTTTTTTTCTAATTTTTTAAATACTGATTAGAGTTGAAAGTAGAGCTTCAATCACTCAACTATAATTGGATGTCTTTGTATAATAGCATAATAAAAGAGCTTTGAATTTAACCAAGAAAAATATTTTTGTGTATAATAAAAAAGATTTGAATGTGAGTAAGATTTGATTTTTGTTCAATGAAATTGTAAGAAAAATAATTTTGTGTATAATAGAAAAGATTTGAATGTGAGTAAGATTTGATTTTTGTTCAATGAAGTTGTATCTTTTATTGTACAATAAAAGAGCTTTAAATCTACTCAAGAAAAATAATTTTATGTATAATAAAAAAACTTTGAATGTGAGTAAGGAAAATGATTTTTGTTCAATGATGTTATATTTTTTATTGTACAATAATAAAAGAGCTTTAAATTTAACAAAAAAAATGTTTTATGTATAATAAAAGAGCTTTGAATCTGAGTAAGGAAAATGATTTTGCATATTTATATTACTATGTCTTATTCACATAATGAGATAATGATGTGGTGATTTTGAATACTTTTAAACATTGCTATTTTGTAGTTATTAAAAGAACCAAGATTGATTGACCATGAGTATCTAAAGGGGCTATGATACCACAATAGGAAAAAAGTAAGTGAGACTAAGCTACTTTTTATATGCCTAGTTATTTATGTCTCTTTTCCTATCCATCTTGCCATTACTATAACCTTTAATTTTTTATGATGTTAATGTTGAGCCTAGCCTATAATTTATAGGAGATAAAAGAAGTGGATCTAGCCATATCTTAAATCTATACAACAAATTCCTACATTAGAAAGTCCCCCACATAATTAAAACAAAAATAAGTTGGTTTATGACTCTTACTTGTCATCCTTCACTTATGCAAAACTAAGAAAATTTGAATAAGGAAGGGAGAGTTGTTTTTTGGGAAGGATAGAGGAGAGAAAAATAGAGTTTTAGCTTGGAAAAAAAGGGCTTCCATACTATGGGGCTAAGTAGAGAATGAAAGGAGGTCATTAGAACCTTGAGAAGAGGAAGAGGAAGAGAAAAATCAACATAGAAGATGAAGAAATAAATAATATATAGCAAGAGAGGCCAAACTGATTAGATGCACATCTTTACAATCCTTGGAGAAAGTTGGTCATAAAATTATCCAAGAACAAAGAGGAATGTTGATGGAGTTAAATTTGAAAATGGACAGTAGATGGACTCGCTATGCACACACTGAAGAACACTTGAGGGAAGAGAACTTCCAAGGTGTTGTTGAGCAAAGAAGGACATATTTTCCTTGTGTTGTGTGGAGCAGGTATTGTGAGTGTCAAAGATGATCTAATTAAATAACTCAAGACTTGGTTTCTTGGTTGATATTTCATGTTTTTTGGGATTGGAAGAATAGCTTGAGAGAATCTTGAATTTTCCTTCTTCACCCTTGTGGTCTTATAGCTTGGCTAGGGGGTGGAGTCCACATAGGATTACCTATAGTTGGGTGGAAAATTGCTCAAACCTTGTCAGTTTATTGGCATTCGGCCTTTGGAAAAGATAAATATTTCATCATTTCTCTGGAATTTTTTATTATGTTCTTATATAATTTTCCATTTTTATGGTTGAAGGCATCCTCATTTTTTGCAGGGTTAAAAAAAAACTGCATGCCTCAAAGCTATTCTATTTTGCAACACTTTGTTATTAGGAGGTAAATATGTCATTGAGTTTCATGAGTAAATGTATTCTAACTTCCTGTAGGTTTGTAACTTATCGGTTACTAGCAAAATGGAGAAATTACATGGAAAACCTCCATAGGTTTTGATGATTAAAGTATGTGTGCTTCCCAACTATAGAGACATGGTGCTTGATAAAAAAAAAAAAGGATCACCTGTAGGTGGAAATCCTTGTATATGATGCACAAAGGATTTTGAAAAACTTGACTTGTCCTCTAATTGAGCTATTTTCTACACTATCTATTTATGACTTCTCGACATAAAAAATTTATGATTCTTGGCTTGATATTTTTCAGTTGACATCAACATTCTCATCTCTATTATTAATATGATG
>ML795094.1:56473-69715 GCA_009831015.1 Picea engelmannii
AAGATCTCAGTGCGTATATTAATATACTCCGCACCAGGGCATCAACAATATTGATACGCATTGACATGTCAACCATACATATACACATCAATAAAATATAACAATATCATGAAATTGAAAACATTTTACAATGTTTTGTATTTATGCGGTGCTTTATGAATTAAGAAAAATACAATTTCCTAAGTATTGTTTATTACACACCGTCGAGCATTGAACGAATTTAAGGAATGACAATTTCCATATTAAACAATAATTTTTCCATTTTAAACTCAATAGTGCACTTTGTAAACAATGTTCCTCGATGCATATTTAAGTAAAATGTGCACCTTGGACCGCAAAAATGATTTTTTAATAATATTTTGAATTGAAATAAATCGGTGTTGTTTACAAACAAATACACGTTGATGCACTTACTTGTGCAAAGTGCACTGGTCACCATGAAGACATTTAAAAAAAAATGACAACGACAGGACGGTTTGGGATCCAATGCAATGAGTGGTTTCATTTCAATACATAAGAAACACCCATATATAAATAAACAAATCCTATAAAGAAATGGTGCTTAAAAAAAATTATTCTTGTGAAATACAGAAAAAGAAAGCAAAAAAACAATGAGGAAATTAGGGCTTCCAATACTAAAGGTAACAATATAACCCTTTTTTTTTTCTTTGGGAATGCACTAAAAATTGTTTGAATCAAATAGGAGAAAGATCAATATGATTAATAGACTAAAATCGTATACCTGAAAATTTTCCTCTACAGATTTCTATGTGATATACAATAATCCTCCTCAAATTTGGCTCTTAAAAAAAATCCACCCACTTTGAAATCTTTGCTAATAAATATATGTTGCACAAATATCCTTTCTAAATTTTGGTAAACAAACACAAGAATGAGTAGGGTTTTCCTTTATAAACACAAAAACTCAATTTCCTACTCATTTTTCGTTGTATATTTCGATGCATTGATAATAAATGTGTGCATTTTTTTTTTACAAAAGTTACATTTTCGGTGTGCAATACTGTGAGTAGCGCACCGATGAAGTGTATATGTATAACACACCAATTTATTTTTGTAATAAATTTCAAAGTATTGAAAGTAAGCATGCATTATTTTTCTAACTTGGTTCATTCAATGCGCTATATAGTTTGAAACACATCGGTGCGAGGTGTAATTAATAACGTATCGAGGCGGTGTGTAAGCAATAATGCACCATAAGAAATTGAAATTTGTACAATGCAAATGCAAACATCCATATTTAAAATTTGCGGAAGTTTTGATTTACATAGACAATAATGGAGATCAATCTTCGGTGCTTCTCTCAATTACACAGATCGATGAATCTTTATGTGATAAAGCACAATGGTGGGGGAGAGAGGGAAGGGGATACAATGAGTGAGAGAGGGAGGGGGATACAAAGTGAGGGGGAGAGGGGGGTAGATACTGGAGAGCGAGAGAGAGACAACAAGAGAGAGTGAGTGAGTGAGAGTGAGAGAGAGGTTGAGCGTCAAATTCACATTTTCTATGTTCGAGGAGGATATTTTTAGGGATCGAGTAACTATTTCAAAGTTTGTAAAGCATGATTGAGATATATTGTATAGATGGCCAGAAAAAAACAATGATATTGTAGAAAAAACAATGATCTTTTAAGTGTGCTATCAATTTATAAAAGTTATTCGAAGTTATTTTTTAAGTTGGATTGTTCTATTCTACCCAAGATAATAGTTTTGGCTCAAATGCAAGAAAAAATGAATTATAATATCAATTGGAAAATTCTTTGGATTCTAGTGCCTCATTTCCTATCTTTGCAACTCCTTTAAGTTCTCTCACATTGATTGCAGTACGTCTAGATTTTATTGACAATTCATTTATCTCATTGAATTTATGTTATGTATGCATGAGTTGTTTAATAATTGTTCTTTGAATCTTATAGGATCAAGATTCAGGATTGAGCTCAAATGCTCAAGATTTTCTCGTGGTCCCTAAATTCCACAAGCTCTTATTAGGAAAAAGATACCGCAAGCAGTTGTTTGATGAAAATTGATAGCTTCTTTAGCCTACCATTCCTAACATGCCATCTTCTAGCACCCAACTTGGGTCAATGTTATTACACCATGAATTTGATCTCTTTTATGTAGATAACCCTGTAGGGCGTAAGAAAAAGATGATTGAGTAATTGGATTTTTGGATTTTCAATGGAACTAATGTAAATGTATTGCTTAATTTGACATTTGTTTTATAAAAGGGTTGGTTTCATGTTTATTATTGGGAAAAAAATGTACATGCTTCTAATACGTGTTTGGTATAATGTTTGAACATATTAAAAACATTGTGTTACTAAAATTATCGATGTAATGTTCAATATTTTTACAATCAATATTCTAATAATGAGTGACATTTCCACCATATACCATTTCACCCCACTATGATGTCAAGTCGTGAGATTGTTGCTAAATTAAAAAGATCTTGGAGAGGAAGCATGCCAAGAATGGTTAAAACAACCACCTATTCAATTTCCACTATGTCCCAAGTCACTAATTCGAAACCTTGACAAGTCACTAATTCACTAATTCAAAACATGTTTGGGATGAAGACAATGATATAGAGGTTGGTATGGATGATTTCTTGCAGGATACCCATGCCATGGAGGGAGTGTTGTTAGATGCATTACAAAAAAAGAAATCTCAGAATCTACTTCCACCACCCCTCTATTTGGTCCAATACATGGGTCTGCAAGGTCTACCCATCTAGGGACAACAATGTTACTATACAATTTGAAAAAAATGTATGGTATGTCAGGCGCATGTTTCTCAACACTTTTGAGGTAACTAAGCATTAAGTCCCCAAAATTTTTAAGGAATCTTGTCATCCAATGAAGGAAGAAAAATGGTTGATTTTATTCATGCTTAATGATAGTGTGAATTTCTATTTCCCACTAATTCCAGGTTACTTAAATATAATGTACTTCTGAGTGATAATCTCTTTCCCAATAGCTACGCATAGGCAAAGAAAATGATGAAAATGTTGGGTGTTGAGTACATATAATACCATGCATGTCTGAATGATTGTATTATATAGAGAAACAAATATGTAGAAAAAGACGTTTGTAAAGAATGTGGGCATGAAAGGTACCATAAATAAAAAAACAAGGGTAAGACATGTGGTCCTCCTCATAATATATTGAGGCACATACCTATAATTCCAATGATTCAAAGGATTTTTCATTGCAAACAATTAGCCATGTTGCAGGGGTGGCTTGCCTCACATAGAAGTGAGTCATGAGTTATGCGAATCTAACCAGATTCAATAGCCATGAAGCATATAGAGGGTACATGGCCCAATAAATTCAAGGATGAAATACAGATCCTCTGTTTGAGCATAACTATGGATGGAGTTAACCTGTATACTCTCCAAAACACGAACTATTATATTTGGCTAGTGGTAGTGATCAATAAAAATACCCCCCCATGGTTGTCCATGAAGAATTATCAATCTTATGTTGCCTCTTATAGTCCCAGGTAGAAGACAAGTGAAGAGAACAAATGTTTATCTCCAACCATTGATCGATGAATTTAGGTAATTATGGGAAGGGATACATGTATATAATGTATTAAGACCCATCCCAATGGATAGGTATTTTGCGTTGTATGGAATATGTGCATACACCACGCACAATTATCCAAGACTTGGAGTTTTCTCATGTGAGAATGTTCATTGATTTGATTATATCTGTAATTTTATTTGGAATACTTCATTTGGTAAAACTATATTTTTGACACTAACAATACGATAACATCGTAGGTCTTGTAACAAAATGGTATCATGGATGTAAATGGTGTGGACCTTCTATAAAGGCTAGGTGGTCCAACCACCTATGAAAGATGATGTACAACTATTTGAGGGTATTCCTCTCAGAAGACCACCCTTGTAGAAGAGTTGCATCTACTTTCAATGGTAAACTAGAGAGAACCCAAAGATCTGAAATAATGACACTGACAAATCGGAATATGGCATATGACAAAGAGAAGGAGAAGGAAATGGAATAATTGTTTGAATCAAATGGGAAACCTATGTTTGATGATCCTAAATTTGTTTACACCTATGTTGAGAAAATTACCATTGGGATGAAAAGGACATATGTATTTTATGAGTTTCCATGTTGGAATCCAGGTATACCATAACACCGACATGTTGTATACTGGTGCGTTGTATTACTAATGCACCATTAACGAGGCCTTATGGAAGACAAAACACACTATTTATTTTTCAAAATATGTCACGGTGCATACATTCAACATTTACACACCAATGCACCACTACTATTGACACACCGCCACACATTGTAGCGATGCACCTACTAAGTCACATCGATCTAATTGGTTATTAAAAAATTGTCCTGGTGCCATTATCTTTACAACGCCGGTGCATTTGTTGGAAGGATGGGCACTACTAAGTTAAACTTCAATATCATAGCTAAAGCGTTGTGATGTGTTACTATTAATGCATCGATACCACCGTGATGGTGGAGCACCGATGTTTTGTTCTGCGATGCATTGTAAACGATAAAGCACTAAGAACGAGGCGTTGGGAAATATATGTCCCAGTGCGTTTATGTATATTGTATTAGTGCATTGGGTTAAAATGGTTGCACCGCTATGTTAAATTTTATAAATCGTTAAGTTAGTGGTGCCACTAGTTAAGTGAAGTGTACTAGTGTGGGTAAAAGCTCATTGTGTGCCCGTTGTGGGGCATTCCGAAGGACGGATCACTTTGTTTCTATAATTTATCATGGTGCTCTTTCCTGAATGACACTAGTGTGTACATATATATGAGATGCACCGAGGGTGGTGCTCACTATAAATTTAACACAATACGCACCATGTCAAGGTGAACCGAAGTGTTCAGATGCATTGCATGAAATTGATTTTTTTTTTGAAAAAAATGCCAAATTTCAAGCTAAATTCAAATTTTGATTGGATGAAAATGCAAATAGGAAGGTAATAAACAATTTACTTGTCCTCTTATGTTCCTGGGAGGCATGGTTTTACCATTGAGAACAAATTAAAATTCATGGTAATTTCCAAAATTTGGAAATGTGTGGAATCTACCAATGGAGCTATCCACGTTGGTGTAGAGCACCAAAAACATGGTGTCTTAGGAAGGACGGTGAGCATCGGTGCTTGCTTGAGAGTTTGGAAGCCCGAGATGCACTATAAAAATGAAAATCAATTTGGTAATTATTTTTTTATTTACCCTATGGCGGTGCACCTGATGATATTGAGGCACACCGAGGTGTAATTTTCAACGACACCTATGCGATTTATTCGGCATGTGTGTTTTTTGTTATAAAGTATGGGGGTGCTTTTGAACATTGATGCACCAATGCTTTGTGTTTCGTGTACACCCCAGTGTGTTTGGTTAAACTAGGTGCACCACTACATTAAATTTTATATTTCGTTGAACTAATAGTGTGGTTAATGAAGTGAAATGTACCGGTGTGAGTCGAATCCAATTGTTCGTCAGTTGTAGGGTGTTGAGAAGGACACACCCCTTTGTTTTTATAATTTATCATGGTTATCCTAGTTGAACGGTACCTATGCATACATATATATGTGGCACATTGATGGTGGTTCTCCATGTGACATAGTATGTACCACTTTGGGGTGGGATGAAACGTTTAGGCACACCACGCGAAATTGGAAAAAATGGCAAATTTCCAGCAAAATTTTGGTTGCATGAAAATGCAAATAGGAGGGTAATAAATAATTTACCTGGCCTCTTATGTCCCGAGGAGGCATGGTTGCACCATTGATAGGAAATTAAAATTCGTGGTAATTTCCAAAATTTGGAAATGTGTGGAATCTACCAATATAGCTATCTAAGTTGGTCTAGAACACCGAAAAAAAAAACATCTTAGGAAGGAAGGTGAGCACCAGTTCTTGCTTGAGAGTTTGGAAGCACATGATGCAATATAACAATGAAAATTAGTTTGGTAATTTTTTTTATTTACTCTATTGTGGTGCACCTGGCGACAGTTAGGCACACCAGTGCGTAATGTTCAATGACAATGGTGCGATTTATTCGGTGTGTGCATTTAGTATTATTAAGTATGGTGGTGCTTTTTAACATTGACACATCGATATGTTATTATTAATGTATGCACCAGTATGTATATAACTTAAAGGGCATTGACAAAAAACCTCTAGTCGCTTGCCTTCGCTAGCAACCTCTACTATGAACAATGATGGTGCATTTGAATATTTAAGCATCGATGCAGTATGTTTTAGGTGTGCATTGGTGCATATATACCTTAAAGGTGCATTGGAAAAAAAACCTCCACAAAAACCTTCACTCGCTCTCCTCTGCTATAAATAAACAAGGGAATAATTTTTTGGGGAAGTTTCATAAAAACCTCCACAAAAAGGTGTTCTCCTTGTAGTGGAAATTGGGTTAGATGACTATGCATGATTATGGAAGAAATTTTTCTACTAAGGAATATCTCATATACAAGAAATGAGAAGGTAAAAATTCAGTGCTTCCTGAGTGGACTACCTCAATCTTACAAAGACAATATTGAATTTGATGAGCCTAAAACTCTTGATGAGACAATTAGGAAGGATAAATACTATTATTAACATAACAAGCATAAACCAAAATTATGTAAGGCATAGAAGGAAAAGAGAAAGGAGAAATACGAACATATAAAGAAATGATTCAATCCTTGGTAGTATTAAAATTAGTTAAAGATTATCTATCCAAGTTACACATCACAAAGTATTTTCTTATATAACTACCCAACATAGAGTGGAAACAAGCTAGTAGGATCAATGGGAAGGAGGCCAAGTGAGCCTTTGAAAGGGCCTTCAAAATTTTGGGGATGTGGAGGATATCATCTACTCAGAATAGACAAGAAAATACTTAGACTATTCACAACATATAAGAAGCTACAATAGTCAATGATGTAGCAAGGACCATTCCTAAATCTACATTGCTTTACAGTACTGACAAGTAGACCACCAAGCACTAGTAGTGGAAGTTGAAGATACTATTGCTAAGAAATATATTTCTATTTTGATTGATTCAAGGTCTAGTCACAACTATGTTACACCTAAAGTGGTTGACTTGTGCATTCTTAAAAAATGCAAGAATAGGAAATCATGGTTAGTGCAATTGGCTATAGGAACTAAGGGAAAAGTAAGTGAGTTTGTGGAGGCATGTCCATTGGAAATGAATGGACTATATACATGTGAAAATTTGAATATCTTGCCACTGGGTGTATATGATGTCTTTATTAGTATGAATTGGCTAGAAACACATAAGGTAAAACTTGATTGCAACAATAACACTTTTGACCGTGTAGATGAGGATAGAAATTCAAAAACAATGGAGGGTACTCAAAGTCATTTCCATAAGAAAACAATTGTCCTTATAGTTGAAAAATAGTTTTAGAAATGGGTGTCAATTGCATGTAGTCCATGTGTTGCAATCAATAAAAAACAAAGGACCAAAGTTGTAAGATTATCTGATACTTCAAGAATTCAATTATTAGTATTTCTAGATCAGATACCTACTCCACCTCCTAAAGGGGAAATTTACTTTTCAATTGATCTTATGACTAAAGTTGCACCTATATCCAAAGCTCCTTACAAAATGAGTACTCTTGAACTAATGGAGTTGAAAATGAAGTTGCAAGAATTGTTAGATAAGGGATATAATCAATACTCATGACCTCGAACTTGAAGATATAATCCATGCACTAAAGATGTTGTGCTATTAATTGATGGGTACGAAATGTGTATTGATGACATATCACAATGGGATGAAGTATTTATTTGATCAACCACACTTGAATTCCATACAAGCTAGATGTTTGGATTTCCTTAGTGAATTTGACTTTGAGATAAGGCACATAAAATGATAACAAAAAAAATAGATGATGCACACCATAAAATCATGCAAGTGATACATATCACAGTCATTAGTACTTGTGAATTTGATCTAAAAATTGGAGTGAAATAATCCCTTGTTGATGATGAACACTTCATCCAAGTAAGAAACAATCTATAACAAGAACACCATTGAATAAAAGTATGAAGACTATAAAATGACTAAAGATGGATTGTTAATTTCAACGACAGGTTGTATATTCTTAACATAGTAGAGATTAAAGTACTCTTCATGGATGAAATGCATAAGAAACCATACTCAAGAAATCCAACCTACTTGAGGATATCAAAAAAACAATATTTTTATCCTAGAATGAAAAATGATATTTTAGAGTGCATTGAATGCTAGCAAGTTAATGTTGAACATCAACATCTAGTTTTCCTATTACAACCTTTTCCGATTCCCAAGAGGAAATGGGAGGTAATAACAATGAATTTTATCATAGGACTACCTAGGACAATGAAACAACATGACACTATCATGGTCATGGTTGAAAAAATAAGAGAGGATGCTAACTTTATTCTCATAAAATCCACACCTAAATTAGCCAAAATTATAGAAATTTTCAAGAGGGAAATTCTTGGGTTGCATGGGATGCCTACAACAATTATATCGGATAGAGATTCAAAATTTACATCAAATTTTTGAAAATGAATGTTTGAAGGATTAGGTACACAATTAACCTTGAGCACTATTTATTATCCACAAACAAATGGGTAGACAAACATAATTAATAAGATGTTGAAAGACATGATTCACATGTATGTTATGAATAAACCAACTAAGTGGGAAGACTATTGCACCTAGTAGAGTTTTCTTATAACAATGGATATCAAGAATCATTGAAAATGAATCCATTTGAGGACCTTTATGGAAGAAGATGCAATACTCCAGTGAGTCGGGATAATCCAATTAACATAATCATGCTTGAACCATAAATTCTTAAGTACATGGAATAAGAGGTTATCATGAATAAATAAAATCTAACGATAGCTCAAGACAAACATAAAATTCATGTACAGACAAGAACATAATGCATAAAGAGTTTAAAGCTAAATAATATATTTATCTCAAAGTTAAACCATGAAGGAGTTCCTTAAAATTATAATTTGTAACAAGCTTGGAAATAGATATTGTGGGCCATTTGAGATCTTAGAAAGGATGAGGCCAATATAATATAAAATTTCCTTACATATTAGTGTTATTTAGAACATAATGTTTTCCATGTTTCATTGTTTAAGAAATATGTATATGATCATAACCATGTTATTGATTAGGATATGACTCTGGTGGAACTAGAGGGAGAGTTTCAACTAGTACCCCTATGTATCCTAGACAAGAAAGTAGCATTCCTTTATAACCAAGATATCACTTAAGTAAAGGTATAATGGAAGCACTTTGGACTCAATAAGGCTACTTTGGAGATGAAGGATGTCATGAGAAAAGAATAACCATTCCTATTTTAATATTAAACATTAGTGCAATAAAATAACAATGAGGACAATATTATTCCAAGGCGGAGGGTATCTAATGTCCTAGTTTCAACCTTTTAGAATGATTTGAATATAATTATGTTTATATGTTTTTTCCATGTATACTTTTATTACCATGCCTTTTTCACACCATGAAGGCATGCCATGGTGATTTTGAATACTTGTAAACATTTTTATTTTGTAGTTAATAATATTAGAACCAAGATTGGCTGAAAATGAACACCTAAAGGGGCTATGATACCAAAAGAGACGAAAAGTGAGAGGTTCTAAGAAAATTTTATATTCTTGGTTAACTATGTCTCTATTCCTACCCATCTTTCCATTACATTAACCTTCACTCTTTTATTAAGTTGTATTTACCTATAATGTCTCTATTCCTACCCATCAAACACTATTCTAGCTATGAAGTTGTAGCAAGAGAAAATGATCAGATGAAGGGTTCACAATATCTTTGATAAAGTCACCAATTCTAAGGACAAAAAACTAGAAAAAGATTTAATAGTCTACACTATCACAACTAAGCCTAGAAGCACTTAATGTTGTAACCCCCATTTGAGTGGAAATATGAAAGAAGTAACATCAAGCTAATATAATTCAACCACCATGGAAGCTCTTGGTGTTGTAACTTCGATTGGATGTAATTGAAATGAAAACTAATCTAATTCAACCAACCTAGAAGCACTTAGTGTTGTAACCCTGGTCTGAATGTAATTCAAATGCTAAGATTATAATCTAATTGTAGAAAAGACACTCGGTCGATTAATAATTCTAAATGACGACTATGCCAAGGAACACTTTCCTCCTTTCAATATTGTAATTAATAATGAAAGATATTTGCATAAAGTTATCCTGAAATTTTTTTGAGTGTTGGAAGTACACAAGATCAAATCATGAAATGAAAAATAACCGAAATAGAATATTTTTAGTGTTGCAGGGAGATGCAAAGAATAACCAAACACATGAGCAATCTGGAAATTAATCACAACATAAATCAAATCTATGTTACAATAAATAGTACAACAATACCTGATGAAGGAGGGGAGGCTATCTCCCTAGACGAGGCACTAGTGGAGTCTTTCAATCACACATTGAACTTCAAATATTCATTAACACATAATAATTGCATAAGAAACCAAAATAGTGATTTTATTATCAGAAAGTAGAATTCAGGTTACAATGATTAATTTCCCTTTACTCAAATTGAGTTGGGTTCTTATACAATTCACACCACTCTTTTCTTAGGAAGAAAGAGTTGAGGAAAACCACGAGGATCTACTATCCTCAGACTGTTCTCAATTTCGTTTCAATTGTTCGACCAATATAGGTGAGGTGGTTATTCTCGTGACCTAGCATCCTAATTAACTGGTAATAATCTATTGAAGTGGTCACCTCAGTTGTCCTAAATCAACAGCCTCTAGATGTGCATTTTTCCTTTTCCCAACCTTGTCTATCGTCCACTGTCTCAAAATCCCAATTATCCATTCATACCTTCCCAAATGATGCACTTATTGTTGAATGTGGTATCCACCTCATCATAGCTACCAAGATAAGGTTCATAACTACTCATGGTGGCAGAGTTCCAATTGTGGTGGCAGCGGGTGTTGCAACAACAACGCTAACATGTGTTGCAACAATGGTCTAGAATGTGTTGCAATGACTTGAAATGTGTTGCAACAACTAGAAACTATGTTGCAGCAAATAGAAAATGTGTTGCAAAAACTGGAAGGAGTGTTACAACAACAACACAATAAGGTTGGTGATGTTGCATCGACGGCCTAAGGGGTGTTGCAACAACATTCTTGTGTTGCGACAACCCTTTTGCAATACCTGTGACATTTTTTGTGGAACAATATCTTAGCAATCTTTCATTAGTGAGCATAAAAGGTTAGTTTTCCTTTTATTACACTAGCAAAACCACTTGAAATGACATAGGTTGTGAGGACACGTACCTGAGGAAAAAGATATCGTTATACTCAAAATTAGGCTAGAAGGATGGGAAAAAGTGGCACAAAATGTCAAGGTAAAAGTGTGAAAGAGATGGTGTTTTAGACACATGTCATCTACTATAAATTGGAGACTACTAATGAAAATGAAATATCAAGTACAATTGACCGAATGGATTCATATTCTATGTTTAAGCTATCTTTAGATTTTTGATATTAAGTTGTGTTACACTAGGTCTTCATTAGACAATTAGTTGACTAAGAGTTTGGGAGCATCACTGCCACACACTATTTGTGCAAGTCACACAAAAATATGTTATGTTTATTATATTGGTTGAACATTTGTATGTACATGTTATGAAAGTCTAGGGATTTATTTTGTAGTGATAATACTCTATGTATGTAGAGGAAATAATTAGATATAATGTACAATGCATTAAAATAAAAACAAAAATAAACCTGTGTTTGATGATTTAAGTAGAGGTGTATTACAATGCTAAAAAATCAATGGTTATAGTGTCACACTTATTCGGTGGCAATTTCCAATGTAGATCAAAGTGTCAGTCCACATGGAATCACATAAATTCTAATCATAGAACAACAAATTGAAACTAATCTAGATAGGGAAGGTTGATGAACCTAATGAAAATTTCAAGTTTTTAAGTATTGAAGAGAGCACATGTGATGATATAGATGAAAGTTATAAACTATGAATAACTAATTGGATGAACATTGGATATTGCACTTATAATACTGAAAGTGTGAGGGGCATAGATGTAAGGAGGGGGTCATCCTCAATCTTGAGGGAAACCAAGAAATAACCTTTTATCGGGGCTTGGGTAGAGTGGAAAATAACCAAGTTGAGGCATTGGCTCTCTTTTATGGGTTGAAGATATTTGATGCAAGAAAAATTAGGATTTTAATTGTCATTGTTAAATCATTTGTAATTATCAAAATGATGCATAATTCCTCCTCTCTAAATGATGATAATCTAGTAAGGATTATCGAATGAATACCAAAGGAATCCAATATTTTTTAATCTATAGAGTATTATCATGTATTAAGAGAGCTCAATCATCAAGTAGATCAAGTGGCTAACATGGCCTTTAGTTTAGACCGTGGAGTTACTAGAATAAAAAATGGGGTATCAACTTCTCCCACTTCTTAATTTTTTGTTACAAAGTTATGAACAATCATTGCATGACAACGAAGTGGTAATTCAATTGGCAAGGGTGATTAACTCATGGAATTCAAAATTCAAGGTGCAATATCCTTGTGGTATCTTCACACACTCATGGCTTAAGGCTAGAGTAGGTTA
Source organism: Picea engelmannii (assembly GCA_009831015.1). Lineage (NCBI taxonomy): Eukaryota > Viridiplantae > Streptophyta > Pinopsida > Pinales > Pinaceae > Picea > Picea engelmannii. The sequence continues at coordinate 69,175 of ML795094.1, forward strand.
TTCCAGTGTGAATCAACTTGGGCTATTATGCACATGGGATAATGGTTTTGGAGGGATATTCTATAATGTTTGTTGGTGCAACAAGATGTTTTTTTTCTTTTCTTATAGTAGGCGAATTTGTTCCCAATTATTTTGAACAAGGGTTTCCCTTCACAGTGTCTTGACACCAATACAATTGTAAATTGGGATCTTGGTTTGAATTTTTGGCTTGATTTCACTTTGTGGCCCGAGATATTGCTCTAGAGGCTTGTTTTATTTCATGGCACAAGATTTTCTAATATCCTTGAGGATCTCTTTGAAGCACTACTCTCTCAATGTGTATAATCAAAATGTTAGTCTCTTGAATCATTGTGGAAGTTACTTTGCTTTTGAATGTCTTTTCCTCTATTGTCGATTACTTGGGGTGGTGTTTGAAAAGGGTTTCATTACTTTTTATGGTAGTTTCATTCTTGTTAATCCTCTTGGAATTGGAAGGGGAAACTTGATTGCTTTATGTAGTATTTATAGAATGGAAAAACATACACATTCTGGGAGGTGCTCA
>ML795094.1:69815-86198 GCA_009831015.1 Picea engelmannii
TAACATGCCATCTTCTAGCACCCAACTTGGGTCAATGTTATTACACCATGAATTTGATCTCTTTTATGTAGATAACCCTGTAGGGCGTAAGAAAAAGATGATTGAGTAATTGGATTTTTGGATTTTCAATGGAACTAATGTAAATGTATTGCTTAATTTGACATTTGTTTTATAAAAGGGTTGGTTTCATGTTTATTATTGGGAAAAAAATGTACATGCTTCTAATACGTGTTTGGTATAATGTTTGAACATATTAAAAACATTGTGTTACTAAAATTATCGATGTAATGTTCAATATTTTTACAATCAATATTCTAATAATGAGTGACATTTCCACCATATACCATTTCACCCCACTATGATGTCAAGTCGTGAGATTGTTGCTAAATTAAAAAGATCTTGGAGAGGAAGCATGCCAAGAATGGTTAAAACAACCACCTATTCAATTTCCACTATGTCCCAAGTCACTAATTCGAAACCTTGACAAGTCACTAATTCACTAATTCAAAACATGTTTGGGATGAAGACAATGATATAGAGGTTGGTATGGATGATTTCTTGCAGGATACCCATGCCATGGAGGGAGTGTTGTTAGATGCATTACAAAAAAAGAAATCTCAGAATCTACTTCCACCACCCCTCTATTTGGTCCAATACATGGGTCTGCAAGGTCTACCCATCTAGGGACAACAATGTTACTATACAATTTGAAAAAAATGTATGGTATGTCAGGCGCATGTTTCTCAACACTTTTGAGGTAACTAAGCATTAAGTCCCCAAAATTTTTAAGGAATCTTGTCATCCAATGAAGGAAGAAAAATGGTTGATTTTATTCATGCTTAATGATAGTGTGAATTTCTATTTCCCACTAATTCCAGGTTACTTAAATATAATGTACTTCTGAGTGATAATCTCTTTCCCAATAGCTACGCATAGGCAAAGAAAATGATGAAAATGTTGGGTGTTGAGTACATATAATACCATGCATGTCTGAATGATTGTATTATATAGAGAAACAAATATGTAGAAAAAGACGTTTGTAAAGAATGTGGGCATGAAAGGTACCATAAATAAAAAAACAAGGGTAAGACATGTGGTCCTCCTCATAATATATTGAGGCACATACCTATAATTCCAATGATTCAAAGGATTTTTCATTGCAAACAATTAGCCATGTTGCAGGGGTGGCTTGCCTCACATAGAAGTGAGTCATGAGTTATGCGAATCTAACCAGATTCAATAGCCATGAAGCATATAGAGGGTACATGGCCCAATAAATTCAAGGATGAAATACAGATCCTCTGTTTGAGCATAACTATGGATGGAGTTAACCTGTATACTCTCCAAAACACGAACTATTATATTTGGCTAGTGGTAGTGATCAATAAAAATACCCCCCCATGGTTGTCCATGAAGAATTATCAATCTTATGTTGCCTCTTATAGTCCCAGGTAGAAGACAAGTGAAGAGAACAAATGTTTATCTCCAACCATTGATCGATGAATTTAGGTAATTATGGGAAGGGATACATGTATATAATGTATTAAGACCCATCCCAATGGATAGGTATTTTGCGTTGTATGGAATATGTGCATACACCACGCACAATTATCCAAGACTTGGAGTTTTCTCATGTGAGAATGTTCATTGATTTGATTATATCTGTAATTTTATTTGGAATACTTCATTTGGTAAAACTATATTTTTGACACTAACAATACGATAACATCGTAGGTCTTGTAACAAAATGGTATCATGGATGTAAATGGTGTGGACCTTCTATAAAGGCTAGGTGGTCCAACCACCTATGAAAGATGATGTACAACTATTTGAGGGTATTCCTCTCAGAAGACCACCCTTGTAGAAGAGTTGCATCTACTTTCAATGGTAAACTAGAGAGAACCCAAAGATCTGAAATAATGACACTGACAAATCGGAATATGGCATATGACAAAGAGAAGGAGAAGGAAATGGAATAATTGTTTGAATCAAATGGGAAACCTATGTTTGATGATCCTAAATTTGTTTACACCTATGTTGAGAAAATTACCATTGGGATGAAAAGGACATATGTATTTTATGAGTTTCCATGTTGGAATCCAGGTATACCATAACACCGACATGTTGTATACTGGTGCGTTGTATTACTAATGCACCATTAACGAGGCCTTATGGAAGACAAAACACACTATTTATTTTTCAAAATATGTCACGGTGCATACATTCAACATTTACACACCAATGCACCACTACTATTGACACACCGCCACACATTGTAGCGATGCACCTACTAAGTCACATCGATCTAATTGGTTATTAAAAAATTGTCCTGGTGCCATTATCTTTACAACGCCGGTGCATTTGTTGGAAGGATGGGCACTACTAAGTTAAACTTCAATATCATAGCTAAAGCGTTGTGATGTGTTACTATTAATGCATCGATACCACCGTGATGGTGGAGCACCGATGTTTTGTTCTGCGATGCATTGTAAACGATAAAGCACTAAGAACGAGGCGTTGGGAAATATATGTCCCAGTGCGTTTATGTATATTGTATTAGTGCATTGGGTTAAAATGGTTGCACCGCTATGTTAAATTTTATAAATCGTTAAGTTAGTGGTGCCACTAGTTAAGTGAAGTGTACTAGTGTGGGTAAAAGCTCATTGTGTGCCCGTTGTGGGGCATTCCGAAGGACGGATCACTTTGTTTCTATAATTTATCATGGTGCTCTTTCCTGAATGACACTAGTGTGTACATATATATGAGATGCACCGAGGGTGGTGCTCACTATAAATTTAACACAATACGCACCATGTCAAGGTGAACCGAAGTGTTCAGATGCATTGCATGAAATTGATTTTTTTTTTGAAAAAAATGCCAAATTTCAAGCTAAATTCAAATTTTGATTGGATGAAAATGCAAATAGGAAGGTAATAAACAATTTACTTGTCCTCTTATGTTCCTGGGAGGCATGGTTTTACCATTGAGAACAAATTAAAATTCATGGTAATTTCCAAAATTTGGAAATGTGTGGAATCTACCAATGGAGCTATCCACGTTGGTGTAGAGCACCAAAAACATGGTGTCTTAGGAAGGACGGTGAGCATCGGTGCTTGCTTGAGAGTTTGGAAGCCCGAGATGCACTATAAAAATGAAAATCAATTTGGTAATTATTTTTTTATTTACCCTATGGCGGTGCACCTGATGATATTGAGGCACACCGAGGTGTAATTTTCAACGACACCTATGCGATTTATTCGGCATGTGTGTTTTTTGTTATAAAGTATGGGGGTGCTTTTGAACATTGATGCACCAATGCTTTGTGTTTCGTGTACACCCCAGTGTGTTTGGTTAAACTAGGTGCACCACTACATTAAATTTTATATTTCGTTGAACTAATAGTGTGGTTAATGAAGTGAAATGTACCGGTGTGAGTCGAATCCAATTGTTCGTCAGTTGTAGGGTGTTGAGAAGGACACACCCCTTTGTTTTTATAATTTATCATGGTTATCCTAGTTGAACGGTACCTATGCATACATATATATGTGGCACATTGATGGTGGTTCTCCATGTGACATAGTATGTACCACTTTGGGGTGGGATGAAACGTTTAGGCACACCACGCGAAATTGGAAAAAATGGCAAATTTCCAGCAAAATTTTGGTTGCATGAAAATGCAAATAGGAGGGTAATAAATAATTTACCTGGCCTCTTATGTCCCGAGGAGGCATGGTTGCACCATTGATAGGAAATTAAAATTCGTGGTAATTTCCAAAATTTGGAAATGTGTGGAATCTACCAATATAGCTATCTAAGTTGGTCTAGAACACCGAAAAAAAAAACATCTTAGGAAGGAAGGTGAGCACCAGTTCTTGCTTGAGAGTTTGGAAGCACATGATGCAATATAACAATGAAAATTAGTTTGGTAATTTTTTTTATTTACTCTATTGTGGTGCACCTGGCGACAGTTAGGCACACCAGTGCGTAATGTTCAATGACAATGGTGCGATTTATTCGGTGTGTGCATTTAGTATTATTAAGTATGGTGGTGCTTTTTAACATTGACACATCGATATGTTATTATTAATGTATGCACCAGTATGTATATAACTTAAAGGGCATTGACAAAAAACCTCTAGTCGCTTGCCTTCGCTAGCAACCTCTACTATGAACAATGATGGTGCATTTGAATATTTAAGCATCGATGCAGTATGTTTTAGGTGTGCATTGGTGCATATATACCTTAAAGGTGCATTGGAAAAAAAACCTCCACAAAAACCTTCACTCGCTCTCCTCTGCTATAAATAAACAAGGGAATAATTTTTTGGGGAAGTTTCATAAAAACCTCCACAAAAAGGTGTTCTCCTTGTAGTGGAAATTGGGTTAGATGACTATGCATGATTATGGAAGAAATTTTTCTACTAAGGAATATCTCATATACAAGAAATGAGAAGGTAAAAATTCAGTGCTTCCTGAGTGGACTACCTCAATCTTACAAAGACAATATTGAATTTGATGAGCCTAAAACTCTTGATGAGACAATTAGGAAGGATAAATACTATTATTAACATAACAAGCATAAACCAAAATTATGTAAGGCATAGAAGGAAAAGAGAAAGGAGAAATACGAACATATAAAGAAATGATTCAATCCTTGGTAGTATTAAAATTAGTTAAAGATTATCTATCCAAGTTACACATCACAAAGTATTTTCTTATATAACTACCCAACATAGAGTGGAAACAAGCTAGTAGGATCAATGGGAAGGAGGCCAAGTGAGCCTTTGAAAGGGCCTTCAAAATTTTGGGGATGTGGAGGATATCATCTACTCAGAATAGACAAGAAAATACTTAGACTATTCACAACATATAAGAAGCTACAATAGTCAATGATGTAGCAAGGACCATTCCTAAATCTACATTGCTTTACAGTACTGACAAGTAGACCACCAAGCACTAGTAGTGGAAGTTGAAGATACTATTGCTAAGAAATATATTTCTATTTTGATTGATTCAAGGTCTAGTCACAACTATGTTACACCTAAAGTGGTTGACTTGTGCATTCTTAAAAAATGCAAGAATAGGAAATCATGGTTAGTGCAATTGGCTATAGGAACTAAGGGAAAAGTAAGTGAGTTTGTGGAGGCATGTCCATTGGAAATGAATGGACTATATACATGTGAAAATTTGAATATCTTGCCACTGGGTGTATATGATGTCTTTATTAGTATGAATTGGCTAGAAACACATAAGGTAAAACTTGATTGCAACAATAACACTTTTGACCGTGTAGATGAGGATAGAAATTCAAAAACAATGGAGGGTACTCAAAGTCATTTCCATAAGAAAACAATTGTCCTTATAGTTGAAAAATAGTTTTAGAAATGGGTGTCAATTGCATGTAGTCCATGTGTTGCAATCAATAAAAAACAAAGGACCAAAGTTGTAAGATTATCTGATACTTCAAGAATTCAATTATTAGTATTTCTAGATCAGATACCTACTCCACCTCCTAAAGGGGAAATTTACTTTTCAATTGATCTTATGACTAAAGTTGCACCTATATCCAAAGCTCCTTACAAAATGAGTACTCTTGAACTAATGGAGTTGAAAATGAAGTTGCAAGAATTGTTAGATAAGGGATATAATCAATACTCATGACCTCGAACTTGAAGATATAATCCATGCACTAAAGATGTTGTGCTATTAATTGATGGGTACGAAATGTGTATTGATGACATATCACAATGGGATGAAGTATTTATTTGATCAACCACACTTGAATTCCATACAAGCTAGATGTTTGGATTTCCTTAGTGAATTTGACTTTGAGATAAGGCACATAAAATGATAACAAAAAAAATAGATGATGCACACCATAAAATCATGCAAGTGATACATATCACAGTCATTAGTACTTGTGAATTTGATCTAAAAATTGGAGTGAAATAATCCCTTGTTGATGATGAACACTTCATCCAAGTAAGAAACAATCTATAACAAGAACACCATTGAATAAAAGTATGAAGACTATAAAATGACTAAAGATGGATTGTTAATTTCAACGACAGGTTGTATATTCTTAACATAGTAGAGATTAAAGTACTCTTCATGGATGAAATGCATAAGAAACCATACTCAAGAAATCCAACCTACTTGAGGATATCAAAAAAACAATATTTTTATCCTAGAATGAAAAATGATATTTTAGAGTGCATTGAATGCTAGCAAGTTAATGTTGAACATCAACATCTAGTTTTCCTATTACAACCTTTTCCGATTCCCAAGAGGAAATGGGAGGTAATAACAATGAATTTTATCATAGGACTACCTAGGACAATGAAACAACATGACACTATCATGGTCATGGTTGAAAAAATAAGAGAGGATGCTAACTTTATTCTCATAAAATCCACACCTAAATTAGCCAAAATTATAGAAATTTTCAAGAGGGAAATTCTTGGGTTGCATGGGATGCCTACAACAATTATATCGGATAGAGATTCAAAATTTACATCAAATTTTTGAAAATGAATGTTTGAAGGATTAGGTACACAATTAACCTTGAGCACTATTTATTATCCACAAACAAATGGGTAGACAAACATAATTAATAAGATGTTGAAAGACATGATTCACATGTATGTTATGAATAAACCAACTAAGTGGGAAGACTATTGCACCTAGTAGAGTTTTCTTATAACAATGGATATCAAGAATCATTGAAAATGAATCCATTTGAGGACCTTTATGGAAGAAGATGCAATACTCCAGTGAGTCGGGATAATCCAATTAACATAATCATGCTTGAACCATAAATTCTTAAGTACATGGAATAAGAGGTTATCATGAATAAATAAAATCTAACGATAGCTCAAGACAAACATAAAATTCATGTACAGACAAGAACATAATGCATAAAGAGTTTAAAGCTAAATAATATATTTATCTCAAAGTTAAACCATGAAGGAGTTCCTTAAAATTATAATTTGTAACAAGCTTGGAAATAGATATTGTGGGCCATTTGAGATCTTAGAAAGGATGAGGCCAATATAATATAAAATTTCCTTACATATTAGTGTTATTTAGAACATAATGTTTTCCATGTTTCATTGTTTAAGAAATATGTATATGATCATAACCATGTTATTGATTAGGATATGACTCTGGTGGAACTAGAGGGAGAGTTTCAACTAGTACCCCTATGTATCCTAGACAAGAAAGTAGCATTCCTTTATAACCAAGATATCACTTAAGTAAAGGTATAATGGAAGCACTTTGGACTCAATAAGGCTACTTTGGAGATGAAGGATGTCATGAGAAAAGAATAACCATTCCTATTTTAATATTAAACATTAGTGCAATAAAATAACAATGAGGACAATATTATTCCAAGGCGGAGGGTATCTAATGTCCTAGTTTCAACCTTTTAGAATGATTTGAATATAATTATGTTTATATGTTTTTTCCATGTATACTTTTATTACCATGCCTTTTTCACACCATGAAGGCATGCCATGGTGATTTTGAATACTTGTAAACATTTTTATTTTGTAGTTAATAATATTAGAACCAAGATTGGCTGAAAATGAACACCTAAAGGGGCTATGATACCAAAAGAGACGAAAAGTGAGAGGTTCTAAGAAAATTTTATATTCTTGGTTAACTATGTCTCTATTCCTACCCATCTTTCCATTACATTAACCTTCACTCTTTTATTAAGTTGTATTTACCTATAATGTCTCTATTCCTACCCATCAAACACTATTCTAGCTATGAAGTTGTAGCAAGAGAAAATGATCAGATGAAGGGTTCACAATATCTTTGATAAAGTCACCAATTCTAAGGACAAAAAACTAGAAAAAGATTTAATAGTCTACACTATCACAACTAAGCCTAGAAGCACTTAATGTTGTAACCCCCATTTGAGTGGAAATATGAAAGAAGTAACATCAAGCTAATATAATTCAACCACCATGGAAGCTCTTGGTGTTGTAACTTCGATTGGATGTAATTGAAATGAAAACTAATCTAATTCAACCAACCTAGAAGCACTTAGTGTTGTAACCCTGGTCTGAATGTAATTCAAATGCTAAGATTATAATCTAATTGTAGAAAAGACACTCGGTCGATTAATAATTCTAAATGACGACTATGCCAAGGAACACTTTCCTCCTTTCAATATTGTAATTAATAATGAAAGATATTTGCATAAAGTTATCCTGAAATTTTTTTGAGTGTTGGAAGTACACAAGATCAAATCATGAAATGAAAAATAACCGAAATAGAATATTTTTAGTGTTGCAGGGAGATGCAAAGAATAACCAAACACATGAGCAATCTGGAAATTAATCACAACATAAATCAAATCTATGTTACAATAAATAGTACAACAATACCTGATGAAGGAGGGGAGGCTATCTCCCTAGACGAGGCACTAGTGGAGTCTTTCAATCACACATTGAACTTCAAATATTCATTAACACATAATAATTGCATAAGAAACCAAAATAGTGATTTTATTATCAGAAAGTAGAATTCAGGTTACAATGATTAATTTCCCTTTACTCAAATTGAGTTGGGTTCTTATACAATTCACACCACTCTTTTCTTAGGAAGAAAGAGTTGAGGAAAACCACGAGGATCTACTATCCTCAGACTGTTCTCAATTTCGTTTCAATTGTTCGACCAATATAGGTGAGGTGGTTATTCTCGTGACCTAGCATCCTAATTAACTGGTAATAATCTATTGAAGTGGTCACCTCAGTTGTCCTAAATCAACAGCCTCTAGATGTGCATTTTTCCTTTTCCCAACCTTGTCTATCGTCCACTGTCTCAAAATCCCAATTATCCATTCATACCTTCCCAAATGATGCACTTATTGTTGAATGTGGTATCCACCTCATCATAGCTACCAAGATAAGGTTCATAACTACTCATGGTGGCAGAGTTCCAATTGTGGTGGCAGCGGGTGTTGCAACAACAACGCTAACATGTGTTGCAACAATGGTCTAGAATGTGTTGCAATGACTTGAAATGTGTTGCAACAACTAGAAACTATGTTGCAGCAAATAGAAAATGTGTTGCAAAAACTGGAAGGAGTGTTACAACAACAACACAATAAGGTTGGTGATGTTGCATCGACGGCCTAAGGGGTGTTGCAACAACATTCTTGTGTTGCGACAACCCTTTTGCAATACCTGTGACATTTTTTGTGGAACAATATCTTAGCAATCTTTCATTAGTGAGCATAAAAGGTTAGTTTTCCTTTTATTACACTAGCAAAACCACTTGAAATGACATAGGTTGTGAGGACACGTACCTGAGGAAAAAGATATCGTTATACTCAAAATTAGGCTAGAAGGATGGGAAAAAGTGGCACAAAATGTCAAGGTAAAAGTGTGAAAGAGATGGTGTTTTAGACACATGTCATCTACTATAAATTGGAGACTACTAATGAAAATGAAATATCAAGTACAATTGACCGAATGGATTCATATTCTATGTTTAAGCTATCTTTAGATTTTTGATATTAAGTTGTGTTACACTAGGTCTTCATTAGACAATTAGTTGACTAAGAGTTTGGGAGCATCACTGCCACACACTATTTGTGCAAGTCACACAAAAATATGTTATGTTTATTATATTGGTTGAACATTTGTATGTACATGTTATGAAAGTCTAGGGATTTATTTTGTAGTGATAATACTCTATGTATGTAGAGGAAATAATTAGATATAATGTACAATGCATTAAAATAAAAACAAAAATAAACCTGTGTTTGATGATTTAAGTAGAGGTGTATTACAATGCTAAAAAATCAATGGTTATAGTGTCACACTTATTCGGTGGCAATTTCCAATGTAGATCAAAGTGTCAGTCCACATGGAATCACATAAATTCTAATCATAGAACAACAAATTGAAACTAATCTAGATAGGGAAGGTTGATGAACCTAATGAAAATTTCAAGTTTTTAAGTATTGAAGAGAGCACATGTGATGATATAGATGAAAGTTATAAACTATGAATAACTAATTGGATGAACATTGGATATTGCACTTATAATACTGAAAGTGTGAGGGGCATAGATGTAAGGAGGGGGTCATCCTCAATCTTGAGGGAAACCAAGAAATAACCTTTTATCGGGGCTTGGGTAGAGTGGAAAATAACCAAGTTGAGGCATTGGCTCTCTTTTATGGGTTGAAGATATTTGATGCAAGAAAAATTAGGATTTTAATTGTCATTGTTAAATCATTTGTAATTATCAAAATGATGCATAATTCCTCCTCTCTAAATGATGATAATCTAGTAAGGATTATCGAATGAATACCAAAGGAATCCAATATTTTTTAATCTATAGAGTATTATCATGTATTAAGAGAGCTCAATCATCAAGTAGATCAAGTGGCTAACATGGCCTTTAGTTTAGACCGTGGAGTTACTAGAATAAAAAATGGGGTATCAACTTCTCCCACTTCTTAATTTTTTGTTACAAAGTTATGAACAATCATTGCATGACAACGAAGTGGTAATTCAATTGGCAAGGGTGATTAACTCATGGAATTCAAAATTCAAGGTGCAATATCCTTGTGGTATCTTCACACACTCATGGCTTAAGGCTAGAGTAGGTTATTCCAGTGTGAATCAACTTGGGCTATTATGCACATGGGATAATGGTTTTGGAGGGATATTCTATAATGTTTGTTGGTGCAACAAGATGTTTTTTTTCTTTTCTTATAGTAGGCGAATTTGTTCCCAATTATTTTGAACAAGGGTTTCCCTTCACAGTGTCTTGACACCAATACAATTGTAAATTGGGATCTTGGTTTGAATTTTTGGCTTGATTTCACTTTGTGGCCCGAGATATTGCTCTAGAGGCTTGTTTTATTTCATGGCACAAGATTTTCTAATATCCTTGAGGATCTCTTTGAAGCACTACTCTCTCAATGTGTATAATCAAAATGTTAGTCTCTTGAATCATTGTGGAAGTTACTTTGCTTTTGAATGTCTTTTCCTCTATTGTCGATTACTTGGGGTGGTGTTTGAAAAGGGTTTCATTACTTTTTATGGTAGTTTCATTCTTGTTAATCCTCTTGGAATTGGAAGGGGAAACTTGATTGCTTTATGTAGTATTTATAGAATGGAAAAACATACACATTCTGGGAGGTGCTCATTGTACTAAGCCATTGATATATAGAGTGTTAGGAATACAAGAAAGACATTAATTCAATTTTCTCTATGATTGGAAGTTTTCATTCTCAAGAGGAAGTTAGAAGTAATGAGTATGATTTTATTATGAAAACTCTCCACGATCAAAATAAACAACTTGAATCCCTTCAAGATGAGTGTTTTACTCTTCAACAAATGCTTGTAAATTTGACTAGAATCTACTAACTCAAATGTTAGATTGTCTATTGGATTAGTTGTTGAGGCAATTAAAGAAAAAAATACTATCCAATAATACCATGATGATGTGGACATGATCGGTATGGACTAGGAATTTCAGGCTATTCAAAAGAACCAAGGGGAAGTTAACACAAAGAACACCTTTATTTAGTACTAGTCATTAATGTTTTGCAAGTTTTGTTTACTTTTGGTAACCTATTGTAGAATTTATACCTGTATTACTTTTTAAAACTCCTTTGCAAATGATTTCTATGAATTTTTAGCAGCTAAATTTCAATTTTTTTGGACAATTTAATAACATCAAGTTTTTGGTTAGACATTACTCGTTTGTATTATTATGCTAAGCGACACCACTACAAAAAAAAATTAATGAAAAATATATCATTTTTTATTAAAGAAAAAACCAGTGAAAGTGTGCAATGTAAAAATCTGGTCGATGGACATTCTCAAGTGTGTTTCATATTTATAGAAACACGGACTTAGACAATGAATCACATGCAAAGAATTCCATAGATACATAGGCATAAGGAAATCAAAGTGCAACAATATAGGTTTAAGATGATTTGACATGTTGATTTTAAGAGAACATGTTAATTTTGAGAGACATGTGTAGCTTAAATTACATTTAAATATCAACAATTTAATAGTGTATTTCTTTTAACCTGCAGCAATTGTGTATTGGAGTTAATCTATAACCAATAATATGATAGAAACCTTTGAACATAATTGTTATTAACATTTAAAAGTAATTAAAAAACATAATAATAATATTAGTTGCTATCAGTTACACATAACACAACATGTCATTGCTATCACACCCTATTCCATCATTGTTTTTACACCCCTCCTAAGATCCTAAAGAAAAAGGAAGTTTATCAACACCCAAATTTCAGTAACTTGCATAAGGTCTCATTTATAGTAAATTGTAAAGAGTTATAAAGATATATATTTAACTAATAATGTTATTACTCTTTATTACATTTCTATTTCTTTAATATATATATATATATATATATATATATATATATATATATATATATATATAATTTAAGTATTCAAAATTAATTGTTTCATTAATACATTTAATACTAAACTATCCACACAATAAAAATAAATTAAAAATGAATTAGAAACGGAAAAGATTGTGTTAAAATAACTAACACGTATTTTAAAATACAACAGAACATACAAAAGTCAAAGAACTTTGACGACACAGCAAAAATTTATCAACTAACAAATATTTGTTCATTACCCAACCCTAAAATTGGATGACAAAGTTGCTTTCAATCATAATTTGTTCATTACCCAACCCCAAAGTTGGATGCCAAAGCTGCTTTCAATCACATTTATGGAGACTAACACCACTATTTATCAACAACTGAATCCAAATATAAAGAAAGGTTTTAGTAGTGCCTTTTTTCCTTGTGCTGAATCAAAAACTTGTTACTAAAATGTCTTTATATTTGGTCTTCTTAGCAACTTTGCATCTCAATACCAATTTTGATATGCCAATCCATAACAAAAGGAGTGTAAAAATCTATCCAACTAATTGCAATATTGAAATTATGAAATAGTTGAGAAAAGAATGCTTTGAAATATGAGCATCTTTGTTTTGGTGGGTAGGATGAATGTTAATTTATATAGTGTCTTTTGTTATGTTTTTTTTATTTAATAACATTTTTAAAACAAAATAGAAAATTCTTTCTTTTGAAAGTTGTTCTAACATTTTTTAAAATAAAATAGAAAATTCTTTTTTTTTTAAATTGTTCTAACATTTTTTAAAACAAAATAGAGAATTCTTTCTTTTGAAAGTTGTTCTTCAGTGAAAGAAAATATGCTACTTTAACTAAAGAAAATATACTATAAATAATGTAAAAAGTTGTAATATTCAATCAAATATATTTAATTATATCAATTTATTTAATCAATTTTTAATTTTAATTTTAATTTAATATGCTATTTCTAATTTTTTAAAATAAAATTCTAGAATCAAAATATATAATCAAATATATTTATTTATATCAATTTATTAAATCAATTTTTAATTTTAATTTTAATTTAATATGTTATTTTTAATTTTTGAAAAAAAAAATTAGAATCAAAATATATTGTCTTTCAAAGATTATAATATAGGTCCCATCTTTCTTAAAAAAAATATTGCCATGTCTTGCATCAAAATTTAGGTATAGTTTAAATATTTTAAATGATTTTTTTAGATTTAGTTGATTATTTCTATATAATTTCAGTGTTTAGGAATTTTTCAGCATTCTAAATTTATTTTTACATTCAAAAATAAATTTTAAACAACAAAAAATGATAATAATAATTTCATGTAAATTTATATCCCTTAATAAAACAGTTAAACAACTCCAAAATTTATACAACTCCAAAATTTATGACCGACCTATAAATGTTTAGGTATTCTTCCAAATAAAGATGGCTACCGTTTCATACTAGTTGAATATAATATATGGCTGGTCACACTTTATATATGTTTACGGGATCCTCTCCCGGTGAGGATGGCTACAGTTACATAGATGAATGCCGGGTATACTTGGAAATAATGGAGAAAGCGCTGGTTGTAAGTGCCAGTAATAAGTGCCAGTTGTAAGCGCGAGTTAGAAGAATCAGTTCTTAGTTAAGAGTCAATTGTCTAGTTGTCTTTTGCTTTGCATGTAGCCGAGTCGGGAGAGTCTTTTCCTATATAAGGATGTAATCCGTCTTCATTGATTAATAAGAAGTGAGCGTAGCCTCACCGTGGTGTTTTGCTCGTATATTTTATCTTGGTATCAGAACCACGAGGAGAAGGTGCGAAAATCCTTGAAGTTCACAAGTCCCTCCTCTGCTAGGGTGCGGGGGAATACTACTCAGCCTGGAAATTTTGAAAAATTCCCGCAGGCGTTCCGTTCATGGGGTGCGAACAACTCACAGCCGGTGTAAGCGTGGGGTGCAAACAGCTCGCAGCTGGAGTTCGGGAGACGTGCGAACACATCGCAGCCAAATAAAACGTGAGGTGCGGATTGCATGAGTGGTTATCAAGTTTGCATGCAAGTTTTTTTATTAAGTGGATACGAGCGTGGAGGTAGTTTGTGGAGTTTGAAGCGTGAGCGTGGAGTTTGCATGCGTGAATACGTGAGCGTTTGCTTTGGAAAATCCGTGAGCGTTTTTCTTTGGTGGATTAATTCAGTGGAGTTTGAATGTTTAATGCATGCATGGATATATGGAGTTTGAAGCTCACTTAAATTTGATTAAAGTAAATCTCTTTTTTTTATTAAAAGAGGATATATGTTAAAGTGGAGCATTTAATGGTGTGAAGTTATAAAGTTTATTCATTTTTTTTTTAATGAAAAGTGAATTTATCTGCAGAGGTGAAGCTTATTAAAGTGGAGGTTTATTAAAGTGGATTATTAAAAGGATTGAAGTTTATTAAGTTTTTTTTTTTAAAGAGGGAGTTATAAGTTTTTTAAAAACGTGGATATTTTGGATATTAAGATGCATGCATGATATAAGCTGAGAACAGAGATAGATTGAGTCGGATCGGTGGTATCCGAAGGCAGAGCAACAAAACGTTGCATATCCTTGGTGATTTTCTTGTAGCGACTAAATTGAAGCGATGGCGAATTCGCTGGCAGAGACCTACCTCAACGAAGCCAACAAATTAGATGGCTCAAACTTCATTAACTGGAAATTCAAGATGCAGACGCTCATGGAGGGCTATGGTGTCTGGAACATTGCGAATGGAACCGAACTAAAACTTGTTGCGGCTGCAAATGTGACAACAGTAGTAGGAGGTGCGACAGCAGCACAGATCCAAGACTGGGAGAAGCGCGAAAATAAGGCAAAGGTATTGTTGCGCATGTCAGTTAAAGATAGCATAATTCCACATATTAGAGACGCTACAACTTCTGCTGCAACATGGACAGCTCTTAAAGCATTCTATGAAACTAGCAACACAAATCACATTTTGTTCCTGAAAACTAAATTGCTAGGCATTAAGATTGATGGAAATGAATCTGTTAGTTCATTTTTGGGTCGCATTAAAGAGGTGAAAGACAAGTTAGTAAATATAGGGGAAACTGTTTCCAATACTGATCTAGTGACTATTACCTTAAATGGTATGCTAGAAGACTATCATATGTTCATAGCAGGTCTTGCAGCAAGGGAGAAACCTCCTACGTTTGAAGAACTGTCAGGTATTTTGTTGCAAGAGGAAGAGAGGCGCAGGAATATGAAGCCTCCAAGTAAATATTTGGCACTGTGGTCAAATAATAGATCTGCGAGAGGGAGATCAGAAGTAAGAGGTAGAGGCGGCAGTTCATGGCAGAGAGGCGGTTCATGGCAGAGAGGCAGTTCTTCGCAGATAAGACAATCTCCAAATCAAGGTATGCAATCTGATAGGAATGAGTCAAAGATTTGTTTTTATTGTGGTTGACCTGGACATATGGTTAAAGACTGTCATAAGAAGAAAAATTATGAGGCTAGGAATAAACCTAGAACACATTCAGGTCATTATGCAGAAAAATCTTCAAATCAAGATCACAGATTATTTATTGCTAATGATGATATTGATGAACCCTCGGCTAATGATGATATTGATGAACCCCCGAATTTTGACTCACGAGATCTTAGGCTGTTTGTGTCTAACGCTGCTTTATCTGCTAAAACGAATGATTCTGATGCCTGGTTTGTGGATTCTGGAGCATCAGTACATATGACTTGTAATAAAAATTGGTATGCTAATTTTAAAGAAACACAGAATGGTGCCAGCATATATCTTGGAGATGACCGCACTTATCAGATCAAGGGATATGGAGGCATTCCTGTGACATTGTCGAATGGTACTGTTTGTCACATTCGCAATGTGGTGTATGTGCCAGGAATAAAGAAAAATTTGATCTCTGTGTCCACCATTACAGACCAGAACTTGAAGGTTGAATTCTTCAAGAATTATTGCATAGTGAAGGATCTGCTGGAC
>ML795094.1:95171-110591 GCA_009831015.1 Picea engelmannii
CTACCCCACAATATTGAATGCAGGCTGCTTATCACTCACCAAAAGTAGCCGTTCATCTCGTTGTTTATGATGCCAATGAACATGCTTATCCTCCAGCATCCAAGGCGATAGGAGCAATGTTTTAATAGTATTGTGCAAATCCAATGTAATTTTTTCTTCCAAATTGAAATGACGAATACCCTAGGAAGTCCTCCAAAGGGCGAAAACAATGCTGTTTAACCAGAATAAAATTATATTTAAGTCTTAGAACTTTGCTAGTTCAAAATCAAAATTATAATAAAAAATTAAAACTACGAGCATTAAAAACCGCTCATGTGACAGGTGACATGCAATTTCAATAAACGCTTGAAGGTCTTTTCCTGTCCGTGTTATGGCTTCCAGCAACAGAAGAAAAGTAAAAAAGAATTGAAACAATATTCTGTGGCTTTAATTTACACTGATGAAGACTTCAGTTTCACAGGTATACGATGAGATGTTTACAATGGATCACTGTGGAAAACACACGGTTGTATGTTGTGTTTTCATATGGATTCAAGCAAACGCCATTCAATCTGTCCTCCTAAAAGCTCAAAAAAGCAGAATGAATATCCGTGTTCTTAGACTCATGCATCAAAAATCTTGGATGTTTTGTGTTATGGCGTTAACGGGTAACACAAGTGGCCTTAGACGTTAAAGGTACAGAGTTCAGAGTCTCTGAGTTCTTTTTGTCCCACGCCATGCCATGGTTTTTGAGCTTTCTCTGTCCAAGTCAGATCACACTTCAAAAGGGACATAAATAAAGAGATTGTTAGCTGTCATCACAATCAGGATCTGTTCTCCTGTATCCTTCTCTTCTTTTTAGCAATAAATATATTAGTCTGCTATGATCTATGCAATAAATATATATCCCTGTCTGAAAACTGGATCAGACAGGGAGTATCTTCTCCCAATATAAAATAAAAAGAAACTCAGATGTCCTAAAAGTCCAAAAATGACTCAAGATCAAAGGAAGATCTTGTTGAGTGTAGAAGAAGTTTGCCAGAAAAGTGGCTGGCCCAAAATAAAACATAAACAGGCCTGTCTAGAAACGGAAAAGAGGAGATTTAAAAAAAAATGGATATGATGAGTAGGGCCTGCCCTCTCTCCATCCCACTGATAGTAGGTGAGTCTTCCTCTCGTGAAAGTTAATGCCTGCTTAGATAAAAGATCAACTTCGACATTGACTCGTATACGGGAGATGAGAGATGAGATAATGACAGCTGGATTTGGCATGCAGCTCATAAGAAACCAATAATGCTGAAGTTGAAATATCTTAAGACTGTCATGATGTTATTATTATGAATATCCACTAAAGGATACTAGAGTTTTCACCTTCTGCAATTAGTTGTTGCATTGGTATGCATGCAAAAATAGCTGTAAAGTCATATCTTAAGACTGTCACGATGTTATTATTATGAATATCCACTAAAGGATACTAGAGTTTTCACGTTCTGCAATTAGTTGTTGCATTGGTCTGCATGCAAAAATAGCTGTAAAGTCTTTTAATGTTAATTTTAATGTTAAGCTATCTATAACATTGTAAATTGGGGTTTTAATAGATTTGTCAAGTGATGAATTTAACAGTTTTCAACCAATATTACTCATGATAAGTTAATTGGATGAATATTATCTTCCCAATTTTTTTTTTTGTTTTTTTTTTGATAAATACTGATTAGAGTTGAAAGTAGAGCTTTCATCACTCAACTAATTATAATTAGAGGTTGTTTATTGTACAATAAAAGAGCTTTAAATCTAATGAATAAAAGAGCTTTGAATATAAAGAAGAAAAATAATTTTATGTGTAATAAAAGATCTTTGAATGTAAGTAAGGAAAATGATTTTTGTCCAATGAAGTTGCCATACAGATATATTTTTATGTATAATAAAAAAGCCTTGCATGTGAGTAAGGAAAATGATTTCTGTCCAAAGTATAGTAAATTTTATTTTTTATTTTTATGTATAATAAAAGAGTTTTGCATGTGAGTAAGGAAAATGATTTTTGTCCAACTTATAGTAAATTTTATTTTTTATTTTTATGTATAATAAAAGAGCTTTGCATGTGAGTAAAGAAAATGATTTTTGTGCAACTTATAGTAAATTTTAGTTTTCATTTTTATGTATAATAAAAGAGCTTTGCATGTGAGTAAGGAAAATGATTTTTGTCCAACTTATAGTAAATTTTAGTTTTCCAATTATGTTTTAATTAAAGACTCTAAAAAGTAAGAAACAAATAAACATGTATGATATTTTATATTTAAATATTTTGCATACTTTTATTACTATGCCTTATTCACATCATGATATGATGATGTAGTGATTTTGAATACTTTTAAACATTGTTATTTTGTAGTTAATCAAAGAACCAAGATCGATTGACCATGAGCACCTAAAGGGGCTATGATATCACAATAGGGAAAAAGTAAGGGGGGCTAAGGTATTTTTTATATGCCTAGTTATTTATGTCTTTGTTCCTATCCGTCTTGCTATTACTTTAACCTTTACTCTTTTATGATGTTAATGTTGAGCCTAGCCTATAGTTTATAGGTGATAAAAGAAGTGGATCTAACCATATCTTAAATCTATACAATTGCTTCTTACATCGGAAAATCCCCCACATAATTAAAACAAAAATAAGTAGGTTTAGGACGCTTACTTGTCATCCTTCACTTATGCAAAACTAAGAAAATCCAAATAGGGAGGCGAGAGATGTTTTTTGGGAAGGATAGAGGAGAGGAAAAGAGATTTTTGTCTTGAAAAAAAGGGCTTCCATACTATGGGGCTAAGTAGAACATGAAAGGAGGCCATTAGAACCTTGAGAAGAGGAGGAGGAAGAGAAAAATCCACATAGAAGATGAAGAAAGAAATAATATATAGCAAGAGAGGCCAAACTGATTATATGCACATCCTTACAATCCTTGGAGAAAGTTGACCATCAAATTATCCAATAACAAAGAGGAAAGTTGATGGAGTTAAACTTGAAATGGACAGTAGATAGACTCTCTATGCCCACACTGAAGAACACTTGAGCGAAGAGAACTTCCAAGGTGTTGTTGAGAAAAGAAGGACATATTTTCCTTGTGGTGTGTGGAGCAGGTATTGTGTGTCAAAGATGATCTAATTATATAATTCAACAGTTGGTTTCTTGGTTGATATTTCATGTTTTTTGGGATCGAAAGAATAGCTTGAGAGAATCCTGAATTTTCCTTCTTCACCCTTGTGGTCTTATAGCTTGGCTAGGGGGTGGAGTCCACAGAGGATTACCTACAGTTGGGTGGAAAATTTCTACAGGAACACGGATATTCATTCTGCTTTTTTGAGCTTTTAGGAGGGATATTCATTGAGCTTTTTTGAGTAATTTAATAATTGTTCTTTGAATATTGCAAGATCAAGATTCAAGGGATGAAATGTGTATTGATGACATATCACAATGGGATGAAGTATTTATTTGATCAACCACACTTGAATTCTATACAATCTAGATGGTTGGATTTCCTTAATGAATCTGACTTTGAGATAAGGCACATAAAATGATAACAAAAAAAATAGATGATGCACACCATAAAATCATGCAAGTGATACATATGGAAGCCATTAGTACTTGTGAATTTGATCTAAAAATTGGAGTGAAATAATCCCTTGTTCATGATGAACACTTCATCCAAGTAAGAAACTATCTGTAACAAGAACACCATTGAATAAAAGTATGAATACTATCAAATGACTAAAGATGGATTTCTAATTTACAAAGACAGGTTGTATATTCCTAACACATTAGAGATTAAAGTACTCTTCATGGATTAAATGCATAAGAAACCATACTCAAGACATCCAACCTACTTGAGGATATCAAGAAAAAAATATTTTTAGCCTAGAATGAAAAATGATATTGTAGAGTGCATTGAATGTCAACAAGTTAATGTTGAACAACAACATCTAGTTTTCTTATTACAACCTTTGTCAATTCCCAAGTGGAAATGGGAGGTAATAACAACGGAATTTATCATAGGACTACCTAGGACAATGAAACAACATGACACTATCATGGTCATGGTTGAAAAACTAAGAGAGGATGCTAACTTTATTCTCATAAAATCCACACCCAAATTAGCCAAAATTATAGAAAATTTCATGAGGGAAATTTTTGGGTTGCATGGGATGCCTACAACAATTATATCAAATAGAGATTCAAAATTTGTATCAATTTTTTGAAAATGAATGTTTGAAGGATTAGGTACACAATTAACCTTGAGCATTAGTTACCATCCACAAACAAATGGGTAGACAAACAGAACAAATAAGTTGTTGGAAGACATGATTCACATGTATGTTATGAATAAACCAACTAAGTGGGAAGACTATTACACCTAGTAGAGTTTTCTTATAACAATGGTTATCAATAATCATTGAAAATGAATCCATTTGAGGACCTTTATGGAAGAATATGCAATACTCCAGTGAGTCAGGATAATACAATTAACATAATCATGTTTGAACTAGAAATTCTTAAGGAGATAGAACAAGAGGTTATCATGATTAAATAAAATCTAACGATAGCTCAAGATAGACATAAAATCTATGTAGACAAGAACATAATGCATAAAGAGTTTAAAGCTAAATAATATATTTATCTCAAAGTTAAACCACAAAAGAGTTCCTTAAAACTAGAACTTGTGACAAGCTTGGAAGTAGATATTGTGGGCTATTTGAGATCTTAGAAAGGATAAGGCCAATAGAATACAAAATTTCCTTACAGATTAACGTTATTTAGAACATAATGTTTTCCATGTTTCATTGCTCAAGAAATATGTATATGATCATAACCATCACAACCGAAAATCCCAACTACAATAATCTCACTCGTCAGATCATAACCATGTTATTGATTGGGATATGACTCTGGTGAAACTAGAGGGAGAGTTTCAACTAGTACCCATATGCATCTTAGACAAGAAAGTAACATTCCTTTATAACCAAGATATCACTTAAGTAAAGGTATAATGGAAGAACTTTGGACTCAATAAGGCTACTTTGGAGATGAAGGATGTCATGAGAAAATAATATCCATTCCTATTTTAGTCTTAAACATTGGTGCAATAAAAGAACAATGAGGACAATGTTATTCCAAGGGGGAGGGGATGTAATGTACTAGTTTCAACCTTTTAGAATGATTTGAATATAATTATGCTTATATGTTTTTTCCATAGATACTTTATTACCATGCCTTATTCACACCACGAAGGAATGTCATGGTGATTTTGAATACTTGTAAACATTGATATTTTGTAGTTAATAATATTAGAACCAAGATTGACTGAAAATGAACACCTAAAGGGGCTATGATACCAAAAGAGGGGAAAAGTGAGAGGGTCTAAGAAAATTTTATATTCCTGGTTAACTATGTCTTTATTCCTACCCATCTTTCCATTACATTAACCTTCACTCTTTTATGAAATTCTATTTACCTATGCCTCTATTCCTACCCATAAAACATTATTCTAGCTATGAAGTTGTAGCAAGAGAAAATGATTAGATGAAGGGTTCAAGATATCTTTGACAAAGTCACCAATTCTAAGGAAAAAAAACTAGAAAAAGATTTAATAGCCTACACTATCACAACTAAGCCCAGAAGCACTTAGTGTTCTAACCTCCAATTGAGTGGAAATCTAAAAGAATTAACATCAAGATAATCTAATTAAACCACCATGTAAGCTCTTGGTGTTGTAGCCCCGATTGGATGTAATTGAAATGAAAACTAATCTAATTTAGCCAACCCAAAAGCACTTAGTGTTGTAACCCTGGTCTGAATGTAATTCAAATGGAAAGAATCTAATCTAATTGTAGAAAACACACTCGGTCGATTAATAACTATATATGGTGACTATGCCAAGGAACACTTTCCTCCTTTCAATCTTGTAATTAATACTGAAATATCTCTGCATAAAGTTACCCTGAAATTTTGTTGAGTGTTGGAAGTACACAAGATCAAATCATGAAATGAAAAATAACCGAAATAGAGTATTTTTAGTGTTGCAACGAGATGTAAAGAATAACCAAACACACGAGCAATCTGGAAATCAATCACAACATAAATCAAATCTATGCTACAATAAATAGTACAACAATACCTGACTAAGGAGGGGGGCCTACCTCCCTATATGAGTTACTAGTGGAGTCTTTCAATCACACACTGAACTTCATATATTCATTAACACATAAGAATTGCAGAAGAAACCAAAATAGTGATTTTATTATCATAATGTAGAATTAAGGTTACAATGATTAATTCCCCTTTACTCGAATTGAGTTGGGTTATTATACAATTCGCACCACTCTTTTTTTAGCAAGAAAGAGTTGAGGAAAACCACGAGGATCGATTATCCTTAGGTTGTTCTCAATTTCATTTCAATTGTTCGACCAATATAGGTGAGGTGGTTATTCTCATGACCTAGCATCCTCATTAATTGGTAATAATATATTGAATTGGTCACCTCAGTTGTCCTATATCAACGGCCTCTAGCTATGCATTTTTCCTTTTCCTAACCTTGTGTATTGCCAATTGTCTCAAAATAGCATATTGATTATCCATTCATACTTTCTCAAATGATGCACTTACTGTTGAATGTGGTAGCCACATCATCATAGCTATCATAGCTATCAGGACGAGGTTTGTAACTACTCGTGGTGGTGGATTTCCAATTGTGGTGGCAGTGGGTGTTGCAACAACGATACTAACATGTGTTGCGGCAATGGTCTGGAATGTGTTGCAAAAACTGGAAAATGTGTTGCAACAAATAGAAAATGTGTTGTAAAAACTGGAAGGTGTGTTGCAGCAACAACCCAATAAGGTTGGTGATGTCGCATCGATGGCCTAAGGGGTGTTGCGACAATCCTTTTGCAATACCTGTGACATTTTTCATGGACCAATATCTTAGGAATATTTCATTAGTGAGCATAAAAGGTTATCTTTCCTCTAATTACACTAGCACAACCACTTGAAATGAAATAGGTTGTGAGGACATGTACCTGAGGAAAAATATATCGTTATACTCAAAATTAGGTTGGAAGGATGGGAAAAGTGGCACAAAATGTCAAGGTAAAAGTGTGAAAGAGATGGTGTTTTAGACGCATGTCATCTACCATAAATTGGAGACTACTAGTGAAAATGAAATATCAAGTACAATTGACTGAATGGATTCATATTCTATGTTTAAGCTCTCTCTTGAGTTTTGATATTAAGTTGTGTTACACTACCTTCATTAGACAATTAGTTGACTAAGAGTTTGGGAGCATGACTGCCACACACGATTTGTGCAAGTCATGCAAAAATATGTTATGTTTATTCTATTGGTTGAACATTTGTATGCACACGTTATCAAAGTCTAGGGATTGATTTTGTAGTTCTAATATTCTATGTATGTAGAGGAAATAATTAGATATTATGTACAATGCATTAAAATAAAAACAAAAATAAACCTATGTTTGATGATTTAAGTAGAGGTGTATTACAATGCCAAAAAAACAATGGTTAAAGTGTCACACTTATTCGATGGCAATTTCCAATGTAGATCAAAGTGTTAGTCCACATGGAATCATAGAACGACCAAACATGGATCCTATTGAGCACAAACTTTGAGGAGCTAAGGTGAATCAATATTATACTCATCTACATGTCTAGCTAGATAAATATGTTTTATTAAAATATTTTAATCTCTAAAGAGATAAGCATTTCAAATATCAACAACTAAATATTGTAGTTTTTTTAACGTGCAACAAATTGAAACTAATCTAGACAGGGAAGGTTGATGAACCTAATGAAAAATTTCAAGTTTTTGAGTATTGAAGAGAGCACACATGACGATGTAGATGAAGGTTACAACTATGAATAACTAATTAGATGAACATTGGATATTACACTTATAATAGTGAAAGTGTGAGGGGTAGATGTAAGGAGGGGGTCATCCTCAATCTTTAGGGAAACCAAGAAATAACCTTTGATTGGGTCTTGGGTGGAGTGGAAAATAACCAAGTTGAGGCATTGGTTCTCCTTTAAGGGTTGAAACTATTTGATGCAAAAAAAATCATAATTTTAATTGTCATTGTTAAATCAGTTGTAATTATCAAAATGATGCATAATTCCTCCTCTCTAAATGATGACAATCTAGTAAGGATTACGAATACCGAATGAATCCAATATTTTTGAATCTATAGAGTATGATAATGTATTAAGAGATCTCAATCATCAAGTAGATCAAATGGCCAACATGGCCTTTAGTTTAGACCATGGAGTTGTTAGATCCTATTGACCAGACTCTATAAATGTTTAACCATTCTCTCCATAAAGATGATACCGTTTCATACTAGTTGAACATAATTTATGGCTCGTCACACTTTATATATGTTTACGGGATCCTCTCCTGGTGAGGATGGCTATCTTATTGAATATCATTACCGAGCGTACTTGAAGAGTTAACGAATAGATACTGTATTGATCTTCTGTGTATTCAACGTCTTATTGTTGACAATTAATGCATCAAAATTTAATACATTTGTAGGTTGAGCTTAGGTTGAGCTTCATGTTTGTTTTCAGATTTTTTGGATAAGCATAGTCATTGTTATTTTATCTTGAAACCGTGTTCACTTTTTAAATAAGTTTTTTTTTTTTTCTTTTCTTTCTAATTAATTAATTAAGAAAATTAATTTAAAAAATTCAGAACGGTTAAACAAAGTCTTTTTGAAATAACAAAAGATTTAGACTTTGGTTCAAACATGTAAATGCAAATTGGTATGAAGTGAGAAGAGAAGATATATTTATACTTATATAGGAAATTTAGGTAGAAAAGCAAGTTATAAAAAGTTGATGTTAGAGAAGGGTAAGTGAGAAGAAATCTAGGTAGTTAGAAAGGAAATTTAGATAAAAAGGTTAGGTAAGTGAGAAGAAATCTGGGTAGTTAGAAAGGAAACTTAGGTAAAAAGGTAAGTTAGGTAAGTGAGAAGAAATCTCAGTAGTTAGAAAGGAAATTTAGGTAAAAATGTAAGTTAATTTGAGTGCCTATGAGTATTATCTACTTCAAATATTTTTAGAAATTAGTTTATTCTAGTTTGTTAGGATAAGGATACCTAGCTTTTATGTAAATGATACCTATCATACTCATGTGATTATGTGATTGGTTGTTCTCCTAGATTTTAGTTTGGAGTTGATCTATATAAATAAGCTCTTTCTTCAAGTGAGGTCAAGTAGATTATGAGTCCTCACTTGTGGTTGTAATTACATTTTCCTTATTAATAAAATTACTTGTCTTCAGTACACTTTGTCAACATGGTATCAAAGCCATGGTGAAATGGTGATGGAAGGATTGGTGATGGATTACCTGGGTATTTCTGTTGTTAATTCAATAAAGAAAATGTTATTTTGAATACACCAGTTTGTGTTTTGAAAATTTTGATAAGATAAATCATTATTTTAAGCCATTAAAAAAGTTCTAAGTTTTGTATTAAATCTATTCTCTATTTGTTGTCATTAGAGATTTATTTCTAATCAGATCTACTTTATTTAACAAGTAGATTAGTAGTAATCCAAGTAGAGGGCTCATTTTTTTTTATATAAATTGTGTCAGATCTTATACATCCACGATTATTTGGTTTTGAGGGCTCATTGTAAAAATTGGTTTAGATCCATTTATAAATCTGGCAATTTCCATATTAGAGCTGAAGATTCTAAAATTTTTAAGTTTTTGCCATCATTTCCTATTACAAATCTGATCAAATCCATGTTATATATTCCAGATCTCGTTTGGTTTGAAAAACTCCACCAGCTGTAATACAGTTCATTAGCATCTTCCTCTAAAAGTGTGAAATCTAAAATTCTAAGTGAAGAAACGAGTTCTATGTTTTCCTCCACGCAGTAATTAGAATTGGCAAAGTCTGCAAAATCTTTGATCGTGCCCTTGATAAATCTTCTCTTCAAATTGGTTGATTGTTGCTCACTGTCATTGGCATTGGTTGGTAATTGACATTGTGTCTGGCACCGTAAGTCAATTCCAAGCCTATGTAATCGATGGGTTGTTAATTCACATTTTACCTAAAATCATAAATGTTAAAATATTTTGTATATTTTGTAAATTTCGTCCATAAATTTTATGCTAGCAGATCCAATCTCAAAGCTTCAAAATTATAAATGTCAAAATATTTTGTATATTTTGTAAATTTCGTCGTCATAAATTTTATGCTAGCAGATCCAATCTCAAAGCTCCAGCCATGACTAGTAGAAGACTTGGAAATCACACTCACAGAGCAAAGTTGGAAGCAAAGAAGACCCAGGTTGGAGTGTTGGAATTTGTAATTTGGGTGTCCATTTACTCCCTCAACTAACACTGTCCAAATGCCATCAACCTCATTGTTGTGCCCCTACCTAATTCCTTAAAGAATGAAACCATGAATTATAATTATTAACCTAGGTCATATGTACTTATAAACCTCTAACGTGTAAGTACTTACAAGACAAAAAATCTAAACAGTTAAACTTCAATTTGACGTTTTTAATATTTTGATGTCCATCAATAATAACGTGTGTGTGGATTCTTTATCCACATGTCAAATACAAATTCAAATAAAAAATACGTCTTATGACATGTCAAATTCCAGACCTGATTCTCATCATAAAGAAAGAATACATGCAATCTATGAAATGGTGAGCCTTGCCAAGATTGATGTGCAACAAAAACCAGATGGAAGTTCGCATTGATATTGTATTCAAATCTCCACGTGCTCTCCACGATATTCTCTTTGATGCTTTGGTCAATTGATGTGCTCTCCATTTAGTCACTTTGATATGTGAGTTTTTCCTTTATAACTAAATTCAAAACAAAAGATAGTATGCATATAAAACAAAATCTGCACAACCTTTTGAAATCACTTTTAAGTAACATACTTAGAGTGAAAGTATAAGATTTGGAACTTTATATGTCATATTATTTATAACAATTTAACATTAACATGAAGTAGGACTTTATGCAATGTTTGTTTTATGATTTGGAGGATAATTTTTTTTTGAAAATATTTATGATATTTTCATGTTTTTACTTATAAAATAAAAAGTGATGAGAGGATTTGATTTCAAAGGGGTAATTTTTGTGGGAAAAGATTTATGTAGTGAGGTTTTATTTTAAGGGAGATACATTTTGTTATTTGTAAAATGTTATAAGTTTTGTAAAATGATTAAATTTTAAAAGTTTTAATTGTAATTTTGAAGTTCAGAAGTTGAGAAGAGTCGAGTGAAATACTCTCTCAAACTTCTTTTTTCAACAAGATTTTTAAAGGGTCAAGGTCAAGCCCTTAAAAGTGTTATTTTTGTATAGACTATGTACTTTTTCTTTTGGGTGTTTCGTGTTTCTCTTTTGGTGTTTTGAGGATTATTCAGTGTGGTGGTGTGATCATTAACTTGCGATTTTTCAATAAGGAAATCTACCATCATGTTGAAATTAATCAATCTATTCAAAGAATCAGATAAGTTAGATGGATCCAAGAATTACAAATCTTGGAGTTGGCACATGCAAAACACTTTGATTTATAATGAATTATTGTGTTCTATTTGTGATGGTGATACTACTCCAACTAAGCCAACTGATGCTACTTCTTTAGCAAAATGGAAATTAAAAGATGAAAAAACGCTTTCTTTATTGTGTTCTTCTATAAATGAACACATGTTTGTACATATTGAGAATTCCAAAGATGCATAGTCTACTTGGAATCAATTTAAGAAAATTTTTGATACTCATGTTGCATCTCATAGAGTTGATCTACAAATGAAAATGCTTAAACAAAGATTAACAGATAATGGTGATGTATTAGAATACATTTCAAGGATTAAGAACATTTATCAGGAGATCATCAAGGGAGGTTTTCCCAAACTTGAAGATAGTTTTTTGGTCTCCATTGTGATAAATGGTTTGCCTCAATCTTATAAGCATTTTCTTGAGACTTTGCAAATAACTAATAAGTTATCAAATGTGACCTTTGATTCACTTAGTGAATTACTGGCTCAACATAGTAAATCATTTGGAAAACAAAAACAATCATGAGAAGATCTTCTTTTCACTGAAGTTGAAAGTTCTAAAGGAAGAGGTAAACAAAATTTTGGAAATTTTCAGAATCAGTCTTCTAATCGACGTTGGGGAAGAGGTCGTGGTCAAGGTAGAGGTCATGACAATTTTAATCAACAAAATTTTCAAAGTAATCTTCCCAATAATAATGCACAGACAGAAAGAAGAAAGAATTCCATTCAATTGAGATGTAAGAGATGTTTAAGGATAAGGCATTATGCATCAAATTTCCTAACAAGCAATGACCAGTTGTCAAAGTTTAAGCAAACATCCAATTCAAATTCTCAACCATCAACTCA
Source organism: Picea engelmannii (assembly GCA_009831015.1). Lineage (NCBI taxonomy): Eukaryota > Viridiplantae > Streptophyta > Pinopsida > Pinales > Pinaceae > Picea > Picea engelmannii. Next base: position 107,587 of record ML795094.1, read on the forward strand.
ATATGTAGAGGATCAAGATTACCAGGATGATCATTATGAATATGTTTGTAAAGAAGTTCAACAAGAAGATTCTGTAGCATCAGTTATTTCCCAAAAGCTTCTGAGGGATTCATTTGAAAATGATTGGATATTGGACACGGGAGATACTCAACATATGACTTATGCAAATACTATTTTTGGAATTTTCAATGTGTTCAACTAAATCCCATCTATTTGGCTGATAATACAACTCATATACCTTAAGGAAAAGGTTCAATGAAATTCTTTCAAATGTTTGGTATGTACCAACTTTTAAGAAAAAAATGTTATCCTTACAATCCGACAAGCTAGACATCAAATCATCATGCAAGATGGTTTGGTCAAGATTAAGTCAGAGAAGGATAACTTGAAAACAATAATGACAGGATATGAAGATGGGAAATTACTCAGAATGAAGGGAAAATTTATCCCAAGAAAGAATGATTTTACAACAGCAATGAATTCTAAAATGTCTTCATTTAGATTATGGCAGTTTTTATTTGGTCACTTAAATTTTGATAGTCTCTTGAAACTTAATTCCCAATATTTGGTAATGGGTTTTTCAACTTTCAAGAGAGAAAATTCTAAGTGTGAAGCTTGTATTTTTGGCAAGCAAAAACGAGAAGCTTTTCCAACCAGTTCATGGCAAGCGACAAAGTATTTGCAGTTGATTCACAATGATATATGTGGTCCAATGGAATCTTCTTTCAGTGGATGTCGATACTTCATATTGTTCATCGATGACTACACTATAATGACATGGGTGTACTTTTTAAAGGCAAAGTATGAAGCTTTTGAAAAGTTTGCAAATTTTCAACACATGGTTGAAAATGCAACTAGAGAAAAGCTTGCAACTTTGAGAACAAATAATGGAGGAGAATTCACTTCAATTGAATTCAATGATTATTTTCGAGACAATGGAATTAAGAGGCAACTAAAAAATTCCTACACTCCACAACAGGATGGAGTTACTGAAAGGATGAACAAAACTCTCATGGGCATGGAAAGATCTATGATGCAGTTTCGAGGGTTGAGCACAAAATATTGAGCTGAAGCAGTCCATACTACAGTTTATCTTAGAAATCGATCACCTACATCAGATTTGACAAACTACTTTTGAAGCTTGGTACGGTTTTAAACCCAAGGTAAATCATCTTAGGGTTTTTGGCTCAACATGTTATGCTTTAGTTCCTAAGGAAAAGAGGACTAAATTAGAAAATCAAAGTATGAAGAGTATCTTCATTGGGTACTCTGATGAAAAGAAAGGGTATAGGTTGCTTTCAAATAGAAAATTCATTGTCAGTAGAGATGTAATTTTTGATGAAACTGGAAGTAAAAGTTTTGATGAGATTAGTCATTTAGAGAAGAAAAGCACTAAGGGTAAAGTTAAGTTGAACAAGTCAAAGAAAACATTTTGATTTGAAAAAGACTTTGTTTCTTTAGAAGACATCTCTTCATCAAAAAATTAGTTTGATTCATCTAATACTGAAGCTACAAAAGACTCTTCTGATACTAAAACTGCAAAAGAATCTCCTCCAACCTCAGATACTCTAGTCGATGAAAGAAGAGTCTCATTTTTTTAAAATCCTCTTTTTAATAATAATAATGGTGATTCAAATCCACAAAACCCTCAACATAAGAGGCCAAAGTGGGACGAACAACTTCTCAAAGAGGTTCATTCAGATGAAATTAACAAAATAGGAACTAGGGGATCTTCAAGATCAGACGCTAATTTTTCTCATGCTTGCATTGAACCTACTACTTTTGTTGAAGCAGTTGGACATAAAGAACAGAAGGAAACAATGATTAATGAATATGATTTAGTACTTCCAAATGATACTTGGAACTTAGTTGATTGTACACCTAATGTTAATCCCATCGGTTGTAAATGGGTTTATTGAGTAAAGTACAAGCCCAATGGTAAAATTGACAAGCACAAAGCAAGACTTGTTGCTAAAGGTTTTTCTCAACATGAAGGAATTGATTATGAAGAAACTTTTTCACCCACAGCTAAATAGAATACTCTCAGAATGGTTATCAATCTGGCTACACATAATGGTTGGAAATTACATCAAATGGACATGTCAAAATTGCCTTCCTGAATGTTGATTTAAAGGAAGATATTTTCATGACTCAACCACAAGGGTTTGAAGTTGAAGGACAAGAACATAAAGTTTGCAAACCTGTGAAGGATTTATATAGATTGAAACAAGCTCCTCGAGCTTGGTATGCAAAAATGGATGATTACCTACAAAAGGTGGGTTTTCAACAAAGTGAATCAGATGATACGTTGTAATTTCGAATGCAGGATAAGCACTTGGTGATACTGGTACTCTATCTTAATGACTTAATCATAACATGAAATAATGAAGATCACATTAAACAGGTTAAGGAAGAACTTAAAGCAGGGTTCAAAATGACTAATTTAGGGAAACTTCATTATTATCTTGGAGTTGAAGTATCTCAACATCCTAATCAAATCTTCCTTAGTCAAACTAAGTATGCCACTGAATTGTTAAAGAAATTTGGCATGGAAGATTGTAAACCTTCTCTTACCCCATGGATTAGAAATTTAAACTTTCAATTTGAAAGGGGGGAATTCGTAAGCAATACAAGGTACATGAAATTGATTGGAAGTCTCATTTATTTGACAAATACTCGACCAAATTTGTCATATTCAGTCAGCATACTGCAAGATACCAGATATATAAAATATGCAGAACAGAAACGAAATGCTAGAAATAACAGAATAACAGTAAAATATCCAGCATAATCTTCACAATACACAGAAATGATTTACGAAATAGCAACAGAAATAGCACTTGAACAGAAATAGCACTTGATTCAGATAGGAATGTTCACAGGCCTCTTCGAGGGGGCAACCTCCAATCGAGCAGCGCTCTGTTACAATAATATCCAAGCTAGGGTTCTCATACCCTCGACTCCTATTTATACTAAAAAGAAGCATCTAGAGGAAGATCCTTCTA